>PVJD01009914.1:0-58219 GCA_004026545.1 Mormoops blainvillei
CTTCTTGCACTTAGCATAATATTTTGAAAGATTAACTATATATTAACTTTATCAGTAATTTGTTTTATTGCTGAAAAATATTCCAATCTATGATTACATTTCTGTGTGTGATAGTACCAATAATACAATTACACAGATTTATTTATACAATTGCTCTTTAAAAATAGTTAAGAGAATAAAGGAAAATAAATATATACTTATACTCTCTTATAATTACATTTTACCTTTATCAGCACTGTTTGTTTTTTTTTTTAATGTGGATTTGAATTACTTTTTGGAGTCATTTGCTTTCAATCTGAAGAATTTCCTTTATTTTTTGTAATGTCATATCTGCTATAATCAAGTTCCCTCAGTTTTTGTTTACATGGGAATGTCTTTATCTCACCTTCATTTAAAAAATGAATTATTTTGGATATTGGAGCCCTGGGTGGCAGTTTTTCTCTTTGCTCTGTGTTTTCCCACTCTTCTGGTCTCTCTTGTATCTGAAGATAAGCCTACCGTTAATCTTAAGGGGTGTCGGTGTAGGTGCAAAATCGTTTTTCTTTTGCTGCTTCTAAAAGTTTTCTTGACTTTGCTTTCAGAATTTTTACTATGGTATGTCTGTATATAGATCTTTTTGTGTTTATCCCTTTTGGAGTTTGGTAAGCTTTTTGGATGCGTAGGCTATTATTTTCCAATAAGTCCAGTAAGTTCTCTGGCATTATTTCTTTGCATATATTTTCCTCTAATTTTTATCTCTTTTTCTGGCACTCCTATGATGCATAGGTTGGTGCTCATACTGGAGCTCCAGTTTTTCTGAGGTTCTTTTCTTTTTCTTTCTCTTTCATTTCTTTTCTTTCTTTCTTTCCTCAGCTTTTCAGATTCTATAAACTTTATCTTCAAGTTTACTAATTCCTCTTCTGTCAGTTCAAATCTATCATTGAGCCCCTTTAGTATAGTTTTCATTTCAGCTACTGTATTTTTTAACACCAAAATTTCCATGTGGATTTCTTTATAAGCTTTACTTCTTTATTGATATTGTCTTGGATAACATATCATCATTATGATTTCCTTTAGCTCTTTTAACATATGTCACATTTGAAATCTTTGTTAAGTTCAACTTCTGGTCACTCAGGCAATTTTATTTCACCACTGTCATTCCTTTGCATGAATCACACATTATGTTCCTTTGCATATATCACATTTTTTTGTTGTTGAAATCTGGTCATTTTAGATAATACATTGTAGTGACTCAGGATACTGGTCCCCCATTTGAATTTACTATTGTTCACTTTTTTTGTTCATTTGTTTAGTAACTAGTTGGACCATTTTAGAAAAATCTATTTCCCCTGCATTGTAAAGCCTCAGATGACACTCCTGAGAGGGCAGAGCCTGGGACATGCGCAGTCACCCTGGGATGACAGTGGTCTTATCACTGCACTCTTTGACTATTTTTCCCCCCACCACACCCCAAAATATAGTAACTCTTGACCAGTTGCTGGGAAGAGGGAGCCCTGTGTTCCTTGCTTCGCGGTACTAGAATGGAGTCTTTTTCTTGGCAGGCTGGGTAGCAGAAGGGAGGGAACAGACTGTAGTTCAAATGCCAAAGTACTCACCCTTCTCACTGAGTTTTAGTAGATACTATCGAGGAAATGGTTCTTCATCTACTCTATTCATTTTGACCATTTCCAGAGATATTAAATGGTCTAAAAATAATTTTTACCGGTTTTCCTCAGGGGCAGGAGTACTTAAGCATGAATGTACTATGAGATTTATGTACTTTATTTTCCAGAATTCAGTCTTGCGTTTCTGTTGATTAGAATGAGCTCAAAGTGATAAGAATACCTTCTTAGCACTGGCATGTTTACTTAATTTTTGATTAGTAATTTGAATATCTGTTCTTCAATATTCTTTACTCATCTTGTGCTCTACTTTCAATAACAACGACTAAACTTTCAATCTGGGCTTCCTAATAATATGACCCTGGAATACCTATGTATATCAAATCTTGACCTGTGCCAATTCTCCAGGTATCATCAATGACCAATTCTGGTACTAGAGCATGATAATAATGCCATTGTTTGGACTGAGATACTCATCAATAACCCACAAGAATGGCATCATGGAGGCTAATGTTGCTGAAAGATATCGAACAAAAATTTTGCTGTTTTTCATATATATGCTACATCCTGTGCTACACAACATGAACTTTCTTACACACAGAATAGTTGGAAGAATATTAAAACAAATTTGTATTTTGCTGGATTAAAAATCCGGAGTAAAAAATTGTTATTAGTTATATGGATGATTAAGCCAATATTCTGAGATATTCGCTTTATTGTCTGTCTTGCTGGATCTTAGGAAGAAAGTTGTATACCTCACAGTTCATCCTTCCTAAATACTTTAGTATGCATCTTCTAAAATTACTAGACCTCAATAACTTGTACTGCTGTCTTTAGTATTTCTATCAAAAGAAAACTTCCCTATTTATATGTATTTCATTATTTCAGAAAGTGGAATCCTTAGAGATTGTGTAGCAAATCCAGCACTCTGGCTCTTCAGAAGTAACTTGAGGGCCCTGGTTTATTTGTATACAGAATTCATGCACCTGTTGGGAACTTAAAATATACATGTATGTTATATGCAGGATACATATATTGGAATTATACCTATATAAAACCAAGTTGTTTCTAAAGAAACTGAGACATTAACAAATTAACAGCCATGATTTAGATTTTTTTTAGTATTTGATTGATGACGTTCAAATAATGATATGATTAAATTTTAAGAGCAAACACATTTTAAATGTTAAGTAATCAGGAATTTAAACAATGAAGTTAATAAAATTAATGTAGTTCGAGAAAGAGTGAGACTTTTATTAGCTTAGTTTGGAAATTACATTTTCCCCCTTGAGTGAATTTAAATGAGCTTCATTGGCTGCTGAACCATCAATCAAGCTCTTGTTTGGATTTGCAGAAAGTGCGGCATATTTGGGTAAGCTTTTTTTGTAAATCGTGTTGTTTCTGCATCTGTACTTTTTCTGTAGCTAATGAATGCCAATATTCATGAATAGTGAATTTGAAAGGTGATAAACTATTTTGTCCTAATGTGTTAGTATTTGATTTCTTGACATTAAGTTTTCTTTAAAATTCAGGATTTTATGGTTAATGGAAAAAATATATTTTTTTCTTATACATAAAAATATTCCCTGTCACTGTCAGTGATGCAACTGCCACTTGCTTTCTGTAATATGAATTCTGAAGGGTCTTCACTTTTATGTCTGGGGTGAGATTTGTGAAGTTACAGATAACAGGAGGCAGGGATGACACTGAATGAAGATGCAAATGCAGAAAGGCATGTGAAAACTTTCTGATTTGCCCTCCTTTGATTTTATATTTCCTATAGCCCTTTAACTGACCATTTTGATTTTTACTGTTTCAGCAAGGAAAAGGTTAACAGACCCTGCAGACAGAGAGTTGAATAGGGAAACCCAATGTCAGTTTTTACATGAGGAAGTAGTCCAAGAAATTCATTATGCTGCTTTAAATGATTGAGTTCAGAATTGCTTTATCAATACATTATTTTGTCACTCAAGGTATGACTTCTGTAGAAATTATTCCCCATTGGGTGCCAGTCACGACCCACGTGCTAGTCATCCTCTCGCCTTCCTCACCCTGGGATGCCTCAGAGCAGGTGATGCCTGCAGTAGACGAAGGGCGGCCTTCAGAGGGTTAAGTTAAACATGACTCAAGATTCCAAATGTCTTTACCTGTAGTTCAGTAGGTGGCAGTCTTTTCATTTAGACTAAACCCAGGGAGGAGGCAAGGCTGGTGTTAGGCACAGGAAAGGTGCCCGCGGTGGGCTGATTCAAGGACCTTGAAAGATCTTTGTCTGAAAATAGTTTCCGGAACAGATGCCCACACTACCTGGAGTCAGTAGTTGTTGCCCTTGAAGAGCCTCTTGATCTAACTTTCTTTTAAAGATATCATAAATTGCTGTACAATAATTACCTTGAAATTTTCACAGGAGTTCAACTTAGAAACTTGTCACTTTTTCCTTTGAAAAAAAAATTAGTTTATTCTTCATTCTCTATGATTCCCCAAACAGCACCGGTAACCCAGTATCCTGCTCCATAATCATGCTGGGAAGCAGTTTGCCTACACTTAGACAACCAGACCAATGAAAAGCTGCTTTCTCTTCACCTTTTCTGACTTGCAGTTAATTTTTATATTAACTGTGCTCTTCCGAACTCAAAGGCAGTTCACACTGACACACAGTTGGATATTTCTACTTTCCTTGGCATGTAGGTGTCATTTCATACCTACCGTACTCGTTCTGGGAAGTGAAGAGTTAATGACATAATAATAAACTGTGATTGGCACATAGAAAACATGTTAGCAATTGTTATTTTATGTCCATATAGTGGTTTTATCTTCCTGTTGTTCGTATTTAGACTTCAAGCATTTCTGTTTGTGTTGGCTAAAATAGTTTATTTTGGATTTTGATACAACATTTTGGATATTTTTTTCCCAGTGACTTGCTTAAGCTTGTTCTTATTTGCCATTTTTGTCCTTGTTCCCACTCTATAGCCTCGTTCTCGGACATAGTAGAGAATAAGTTTATTTTGACTGACTGACTGAATGAAACTTTTTGCATTTTGTTTTTAAAACAGATTTATTAGTGAGACTTTTATATAATCTTATCAATGTGTTTTTTAACATTTTATTTTATTTTATTTTAAAATATATTTTATTGATTGTGGTATTACAGTTGTCCCATTTTTTTTCTCCCTTTTATTCCCCTCCACCCTGCACCCCACTCCCACCAGCATTCCCCCCCCTTAGTTCATGTCCATGGGTCATATATATAGGCTCTTTGGTTTCTCCATTTCCTATACGATTCTTAACCGCCCCACCCCACCATCTATTTTGTATCTACCATATATGTTTATTGTTCCCTGTACCATTTCTCCCCTTCTAACCCCACCTCCTCCCCACTGATAACCCTCCATGTGATCTCCATTTCTGTGATTCTGCTCCCGTTCCAGTAATTTGGTTTGTCTGGCTTTTTTAGGTTCAGTTGTTGATAGTTGTGAGTTTGTTGTAATTTTACTGTTCATAGTTTTGACATTCTTTTTCTTAGATAAGTCCCTTTAACATTTCACATAATAAGGGCTTGGTGATGATGAACTCCTTTAACTTTACTTTATCTGAGAAGCACTTTATCTGCCCTTCCATTCTAAATGATAACTTTGACAGATGGCGTATTCTTGGATGTAGGCCCTTGCCTTTCACGACTTTGAAGACTTCTTTCCAGCCCCTTCTTGCCTGTATGGTTTCTTTTGAGAAATCAGCTGATAGTCTGATGGGAACTTCTTTGTAGGTAACTGTCTCCTTTTGTCTTGCTGCTTTTAAGATTTTCTCCTTATCTTTAATCTTGCGTAATATAACTATGATGTGCCTTGGTGTGTGCTTCCTTGGGTCCAACTTCTTTGGGACTCTCTGAGTTTCCTGGACTTCTGGAAGTCTATTTCCTTTGCCAAACTGGGGAAGTTCTCCTTCATTATTTGTTCAAATAAGTTTTCAATTTTTTACTCTTCCCCTTCTCCTTCTGGCACCCCTATGATTTGGATGTTAGAACATTTAAAGCTGTCTTGGAGGTTCCTAAACCTTTCCTCATTTTTTTGAATTCTTGTTTCTTCATTCTGTTCTGGTTGAATGTTTATTTCACTCTTCTGCTCTAAATCGTTGAATTGAGTCCTGGTTTCCTTCCCTTCACAGTTGGTTCCCTGTATATTTTTCTTTATTTTGCTTTACATAGCCTTTACTTTTTCCTCTGTTTTGCAATTAAAGTCAACCATTTCTGTGAGCAACCTGATTACCAGTGTTTTGAACTCTGCATCTGATAGGTTGGCTATCTCCTTGTTGCTTAGTTGAATTTTTTTTGGAGTTTTGATCTGTTTTTTCATTTGGACCATATTTCTTTGTCTTGGTGCCCCTGGTCTGTTGTAAGGGGCAGAGGCTTAGGTATTCACCAGGGCAGGGCAACCCACATCATTGCATTGTGGTGCGGTATGTGGGGGAGGGGTCTGAGAGGGAACAATGCCACTTGCTCAGCTCTCGCCCCACTTTCAGTCACTTCCCCTGCTACCCATAAGCAAATCGAGGCCTTCTGGTGCTGATTCCCAGGTGGGTGGGCTTGTGTACATTCTGGGACCCTATGGGTCTCTCCAGTAAACTCTCCTGTGAGGCTGGGAGTTTATCTTCCCACAACAACCCCCACAGGTTTTTACAGCAAGAGGTTTTCAGGCTTTCTTTTCTTGTGCTGGAGCCCTGGGTCGTGTGGCCTGTCTCGCTCCTCTGATGTTCCTCCTACCTTATCCTTACACAAATGTGGGACCACCTGGTCAGCCAGCTGCTACCATGCCACATCCCCTCCACCCTGGCTGCCCATCTCCGCCCCTCATACCAGTCTGAATGAATGTTTCTTCTTTAACTGCTTGGTTGTCAGACTTTCATACAGTTCAATTTTCTGGCAGTTCTGGTTGTTTTTTGTTTTTAAATTTGTTGTTGTCCTTGTTTTGGTAGTGTGAGGAGGCAAAGTATATCTACTTAATGCATCCATCTTGGTCAGAAGTCCTCTAATCTTATCAATTTAATTCACTTCTTTCTCTGGAATCATTCATCCAATGCCTAGACTAGAGTTGGTACATAGTGCTTGCTTAATAATATTTGTGAAACAATGAATTAATAGTCATGGCATTTGTAGAATTTAGTATTGAATGGCTTAATATGATAAGAGAAAAATGCATACAATATTTAATCTCAAATTTTCTATTTATTTAAAAACTGGCAACTTTTGTATAGTAATAGAATAAATTGAGTCTACTAGAGATATGATTCATATTGTGTGTATAAATATATATATGGTTTATATTCCAACTAGGTGTCGATATATACTGTATTTTTAATGGAGCCAGAAGTACATTATGTCTTGGGGGTTTTAAAAACAATCCAGTGGGAGAAACAGCCTTTTTATCCTTAATGAACTATTAAATTAAAGGAAGTAAATTTATTCAGTTTTAATAAATGAATATTTATGTGACCTTGGAATCAAATACTTTTATCTTTAAATTCTATCTTTGACATTTGGCCTTGATGGTTTTATGACCTTGAGTAAGTAGCTTCATCCCTCTGCACATAGGCTTCCTTATTCGTAAAATGATAATTGTATTAGCATGATCCCATTGGCTTGCTGTGTAGATTAAATGAATTAATGAATGGCATGTGCTGAGAGCAATGCCTGGTATATAGTAAGTGATATTTAAGAGTTTGTTATAATGATCAATATTTCTGTTGCTACTGTATACCAAACACTGTATTAGGTTCTGGGTTTAGGGGATATTTGGCAAATATGCAAGATGAAATTGTATGCAAGAAGCAGAAAGAGAGCTGTGCTATATTCACAAATATCCCCTTTCAGCTGACGAAGTGGCACAATTCTTTTGTGGCTCCACTTCTCTTAGGTGTGAATATAAAAAATGACAATCCTGCTGAGTCTAATGAGCTATTTCTGATACCTAAAGTCATATGTTAACTTCTATGTATGATGAAAAGAACTGAATATTAATGTTTATCTAAAGTTCAGATCCTATTTTTACTGGAATTTTAAAATATTTTGAAACAATCTCAAAATTTCAGGAAAGTACAAATAACTTTTTGTCCCTGTAACGTTAGAGGGACTTGAGTTGATGTTCCCTGACCACCTAATAGTGTAGTGTGTATTTACTGTATTTTTTGTTTAATGTATTATTTCAGAATTTTCCCTATGATATCAGTGGTTTTGAGATTTGTATTTCATTCTCTTGAAACGTTGGCCTTTATGCAGCATGTGCCCCATCCTCTTTTCATTACAGTAAACTCCCCAAATCAGAAAATTGACACAGATATATTACCACCATCTAATCCTGTAATCCTATTCTAGTTATACAGTTTTTCCAGTGATATCTTTTATGCAGAAATAATCCAGTTTTGACTCTTTCACTGCATTTTGTCCATGCAGCTTTATTCTCCTTTGCTTTGGAACTGCTCCTTGTTTTTTCTCTTGAATTCCATGAACTTGATACTTTTAAAGATGAGAGTAGTTATTTTTTTCAAATGCCCTTCAATTTGTGTTTGCCTTTTGCTTACTCATGATTATATTAAGTTTTGAATTTTTAAAAGGAACGTTGCAGAAGTGATGGCGTGTCCTTCCTGTACCTTAGCAGGTGGCGCACAATTTTGATCTGCGGAACTGCTACTGATATTCATTTTGATCCCTTAATTAAGCTGGTGTCTCCTTGTTACTATTTTCTCTTTTGAAATTAACAAATATTTTGTAGGACCTTTCGCTTAACCATTACTCATGAAATCATGTACTCATGGTTTCCTATTTTTGTCACTGCTTTATAATTCATTACTTTGTTTATTTATTTTGATACTCGAGTTTCCTCAGATTTGGTCAACAAGAGTCCCTTCGGTCTGTCCTTTATGGTTTTCTGACGTGCCCTAACCATTCCTTGAATACATGCTTGCTTTTAGACCTAAATGATATGCCCTTTTCTCAACCTGTACTTTTCCTGCCTCAGCTCCGGAAGCCGTCATTTCTGTAAAGAGCGCTAGTTCTCTCTGGTAGAGAGCCGTGTTGAGAGACTGAGGGCCAGGCGTCAGGCATGCCCACTGCCCCATGTGAGGCTGGCTCTAGGCCGTCTCTGTGGGCACAGTTTGTATGTGCGCGCACATGTACAGGGTGGGCAAAAGTAGGTTAGGAATAATAATAAATGCAACCACAAATAAATAATCGTACAAAAATAAACTGTTTTGTATAATCACAACAGTAAAGCAACCCCTGCCTACAGAGTGATTCCGTATTTGTTTCTATATGTTTCTCTGTGTGTTGAAAACCATGCATTTACACTCTACTCCCAATTCCAGTTCCCCACCACATGGATCGTAAGAGAATTCTTTTTCAATGTATTTGTAATTCCATTCTCTGACAGTTAGAAGGCAGGTTCACATTATCCTGACGTTTTTACTTGTTTGACCGATTCCACCTGTATAACCAATCTTCTGTGGCCGTTACCACCCCTCCGGTGAGCTGACGCCCTTCACGGAGCTCAACTCTGACCCCCATCCCCACCTTGCACTGTGTGCCTACTCTACACAGACACCCCCCTCAACCTGCCTGGGTATGGATTTATGACTACAAAAATATTTTATCAGAAAACAATACAGACTGGATGAAAAACAGTGTTTACAACATAACACAATTTAATTCTTCAAATATTTAAAAACATATAAAATCCAAGTATTAGTATTGGTGATCTCCCAAATGTTGATAGGTTGATAGCCTTTCTTTTTAGTCTTGAGAGAGTATGTGTAATTTTAAAAATATAAGGTGTAAAAAGTTTCCAAGTCATATCATCATAAATTAATTTTATGCTTAGAGAGATAAAAGTAAATGTATTTTGAAAAAAAAAAAGGGATTCTGATAGATATGGTTAATACTAAAAGTGAAATATTCACTGGAATGCTTCATTTTCCAAGAAGTATTACAAATGATCTTGCCCTTCAACAGGTATTGAGCATTTTGGGCCTCACTGCTACATGCTAGTAGTCCAGTCACTAAGGAATTTCACATTCGAAAATCTCTCTTCTCTCCACCCTTCTTCCCCAGTATTTTTACCTCCTTCTGTTGTGGAACCTAAAGCTTGCTCTTCTTCTGTTTTTCCTGGAATTGGTATACACTTACACTCCGAACACGCTCTTGCAGTATTTGCTGCTCACGGGTGTCAGCATTCTCTTCCTCTCTGCCCCTCTTCCCTTTGGAAATTGACTTTAATTTCTTCAAGGGCCTAGCTGTATACTAGCCACAAAGCTTTTCAGGGAATCTAGGCCATCCACATATTGGAGGCAAAGGCCCTCATTCCTTCATGACTAGAGAAGTGTGTATTTATCATCCATGTTGCTAATTTAAAATTCTGCATCTTAAATTTTCTTTTGCTTAAAATTGATATTCTAAATTGGCTGTGTTATACTTAGCTTTTCTTATGAGTCCTTGTCTCATCTATTTCTCTTTTCACATGTTTGAATTCAGGATAAGTTCTTTGGAATGAATATACTGCTGGGTTAAAAAGGGTTTATATCCTTTCCCCTAAGTCAGATCTTGCTAATGTGGTTATGACAGGACCATGCATCCCTTTCCGTAACCATGCCCCATTAGTTTGTTATAGATGCTTTATTATGTTGTGATTAAAAAAACTTTTATATTTCCAATTGACGTTTGAAGAAAATCAGTATTGAGGAATGTGGTCATAACACCTGAAACATGCAGAATGTGAGAAACCAGAGATTAGTTATGGCGCAATGGTGCTTGATCTAGATTTATTTAGGTGAGTGTGACACTATCGATCTCAACTGCTATCCTTAAATGTTATTTATGAGAAGGAAGTGATTTTTGGAAAGGTCAAAATTAAATGATTAAGTTGATGATAAAATAATCAATATATGGAGGATTACCCTTTATCTTGCAATGGAATTGGCCTATAGTATTAAAAGCAAAATGTTTGCTCAAATTAACTTGCTTCAGTCATATCTTTCTCTTAGCTAAGAGAATAAAGGTTAATCTTAGAGCTTTTTGTTTCTCATCTGAAGCCTTTATTTAAAACAGCCTGCTTGGATTGCGTTCTTATGTTCAGCTATGACCTCTCAAGAGTGTGTACAAGTGTCATAAGAAACTCTTCTTGGAGAAAGAACAGGAACATCAGTGTAGATTGGATAGGAGGTAAAAATGAATTTTCATATTGGAAATAAAAAGAGTGGATAGGGTTTAGAAAGAAGACCCTGAATATCAATAACTATTAGGACTTGATTATCAAATCCTAGAAACCGCCCTATGCAGTGTGGATAGAGATATAAGAAAAACAGTGGAAATCTTGTTTCATGCAGCACATAGCAGACTGTATGGTTTTATGTGTATCCATGTTCCTCTCTTGGATCAGGAGACTTTATGGGCAGGGGCCTGTTTCTACACTTTTTGTCATCCACCAAAGCCAGCCAAAATGCAGGAAGTGTTTAATATATGCCTGCAGAACTGGTGGAGTTAGAAGTGGCTTTCACAGGAGGCTAACTCAGTAAAATAAAGAACTTACGGGCTTCAAAAAATGTTGCATATGGTACCTCTGTGGTAGAAGGATAATGAAAGGTAAGGGATGCTTTTTGGGAGTCTCACGCCAAACGATGTTTGGGTAATGATCTCTTGGATATTAAGGTAGCATCCTGACTGGACTCTTTGCTTCCAGTTTTGATTCACCACAATTATCCTTCACAGAGCAGCTAGCATTGTCCTATGAAAACCGAAACCAAACCATGCCCAGTTTCAGAACCCTTCAGTGTGTTCTCTTTCCATGACCTGCAAAGCCTTGTATCATCTCTCCCAATTTCTGCTGCAGTCACGTCAGGTACCACCCTGGCTTCTGTTTCCAAACTGTGCTACAGCCACAGTGGCACCTCTCTGTTCACTGAACAGCTGCTTTGCATCCACTTTTCCTCTGTTCTGTCAAGCTCTCCCCTAAACATTTCTCATGTTCATAATAGAATAAATGTTAATCTTTTAATTGCCTTCTATCTCAGGCACAATATAGAGACTGTTTCTGTTCTAAAAGAGGCCTAACCCAGATTGCTTCTATACATCACCCTGATTTATTTGCTTTTTAACATTCATTACAGTTTTAATATTCTTTGTAAAAAAAGATTTTATTTATTTATTTTTAGAGAGAGGGGAAGGGAGGGAGGAAGAGAGGGAGAGAAACATCAATGTGTGGTTGCCTCTCACACACACCCTACTGAGGACCTGGCCCACAACCCATGTGTGTGCCCTGACTGGGAATCAAACCAGCGACCCTTCGATTTGCAGGCTGGCACTCAATACACTGAGCCACACCAGCCAGGGTGGCAATTTTAATATTCTTGATGTTTCAGATTTTACTTGTTTTAATTTTTTTCTTCACGCTAATTTTCCCTATGACAAAGATTTTGCCTTTTTTTTTTTTTTGCTGTTGTTCCTTTGTATATTTCTAGTACTTACTACATTTTTCAGAATATATAAGGCACCCGATGAAAGTTTGTAGGAGGACTGAGTAGATGAATAATGCATATAACTCTAAGTTCTTAAGTTTAATATCACAGGGGATTTTCCTGGTGGATATAATTATGTATGTTGCCTTTAATCATCCCATTACAGCTGCTAGTTACAAGACATGTGGATGCTCTTTATAGTCTGAAGTCAGGGGCAGATTATAAAAAACCCATGTGACTAGTATGGAGGAAGAAGAGATTTTCTTCTGCCCTTCAAGATTCTTCCAGCTGGTCCAATAATCAATCAACATAAGACAAATTAACAAGAGAAAATAACTAAACTTAATTCCATGCATGCATATGGTATCCCCACATACAGGAGAGAGTCAGAGACAGAGAAAATGAAGTAATACAGCTCTCCGAGCTAAGGATGAGGCAAGATGCCTTGGGACTTCACAGGAAGGAAGGTCATTTTTTTTATAGGACAATTAGGAGGCAGATGTTCAGAAATCAGATGTTTGCCCTGCCCTGCAGATAGGTCATAAAATGATGTCTGTGGTAATAACTCTTACTATAGGCAAAACACCAAGTTTAAATTATTTAAGGGAGGAATGCAGTGAGATGCTAAGTACCAAGTAACGTGGACATTAATGTGGAAAGGGCCTCTGGCTCTGGGGTGTCATTTCCTGTAGGTCCTCTCAGCAGGCAGACTAGGAAATGGGTGTATATACACCAAACTGTCTGTGCACGTCCCTGTAATTCTATTATACAGTCGATGTATAATACATATACTGGAAATATCTCCATAGTAAGCTAAACAGGCACACATGCTGATGTCTCTGACTTTCATCCTGGATTATTCTAGCCTTCCTCCCTTGCTTACATGTGACCTTTACAATGGCAAGAAACCTGGCTCCCCACCATCTGTCATCCATTTACTTATTTGTGCAATCCCAGTGTACGTGCACCGTGCTTTTAGAATTGTTAAACAACACCCCTGTGGAAAAGCACTTTGCCAGCTAGAGTGTAGGATTTAGGTACAATTTCTTTTGTCTTTAGTCTTACAGTCTGTTAAAGTTACTTAGGGCAGTATGTTCCTTCCATCTCCTTCCATGAGGTTGTGTCACATATTTCTAATAACAGTTAAATACTTTCAGGTCATATACCCAACACTGCATTGCTATACAGAAAAATATTTCTGCCCTCCTGATCTTATCACCATCTCTATAGTTTTTTTTCTTTTTCCGCAAGTCATACAAATGGAAATACGTAGAATGTAGCCTTTTCAGAGTGGCTCCTTTCACTGAGCAATATGTGTGTAAGATCCATCCATTCCCCTGCATAGTTTAATAGCTGATTCTTCCCTATTGCTGAACAGCACTCCATTGTTGCAGTTTGTTCATCCTTTCACCTACTGTGGGGCATCTTGGTTTCTTCCCGTTTTAGATGATTATGAATAAAGCTGTATAAACACTCATGTGAAGCTTTCCTATGGACATAAATTTCCACTCAATTTTGTAAATACCTAAAATTGTGATTGTTGGGGTATGTGATGAGGCATTACTTAGCTTTATAAGAAACCACCCAACTTCCAAAATATCTCCCAAAGTGGCTGTGCCATTTGCATCCCCCCTCAGTGATACATAACGGTTCCATGCAAATTGGTATTGCCCGTGTTTTGAATTTTGGTCATTGTGTAAGGCGTGCAGTGTCATCCAATTGTTTTACTTTGCGTTTTCATAAGGACAAATAATGGCAGGCATTTTTTCATGTGGTTAGTTACCATCTGTGTATCTTTGGGGGAAGGCCTGCCTGTCCGGCACTGTTGGCTGTTTTTTAAATAGAGTTGTTCGTTCTATTATTGTTGACGTTTAAGAGGCCTATGTATGTTTTAGACACAAGTCCTTTATCAGCTATGCAATTCTGAAATATTTTCTCCCAGTCTGTGGCTCGTCTTTTCATTCTCGCAACAGTATCTTTCACACAATAGTTTTAATTTTAATGAAATCTGACTTACTCATTTATTTTCAGGGATTAGGCCTTTGGTGTTCTATCTGAGAAGTCATCACCAAAGCCAAGGGCACACCAATTTTCTCCTGGTGTTTATTTTTAAAAGTAGAAGTCATTCATATTGCAGGAAGCTCCTGTGATAACTAGAATAAATGATGGTAAAAACCGACACACAAATCTATTTTTTTATTTAAAGGAAAAATGGTGAATTTAAGTTTCATATAAAGGCTGGTCATGGAATACTGCTTTAATGTGTAGAAATAAAGTCAGTCATTTAAAGTCACTTGTAAAATAGTTCCAGCTGCAATGCTAGCCAATTGAGGGTTCATTTTCTTCCATTATTATTAGAACTGCACAGATAATAGGTCAATTCATCCCCCATTGTGTATAGATAATTCCCATTATCATTAATTGGATTTTCATGTGTAGGGAGAAGTGGAAATATTTAAACTTCATAAGGGAAAAAAAATTTACCAGCTGTCCATAAGGCCAAATTCTCTCAACCAGTAGATGTCATTCTCTCTCTATTTTAATGTAAATTTTTAATGTCTGCCTTTAGTTAACTGTTTTGAAGGTAAGTTATGAAAACCAGTTTCATTTCAGTCTGTACTTCTCTTGATCATTGCTGCAAGTTGGTATCTTTTCCCTTCCATAATAGAAAGAGTGCCAGAGTGTGAAATTGGGACAGTTTGACAGAAGTGACAGTCGATAAGCTTCTGTCTTTCAGTCACTTAGCCCTCAGTGTGGGTTATTTATCAGCTTATTTGTTCAATTCACAGTAAAACATTGATTAACTTGGAAGAGAGAGACATTCTATTCTTATCTGTCTTTCAGAGGAAGGCATTCCACGATGGGCTTTGTGAGGTAAAGATAAACAGGGAAAGGCTATGTATTGTTTTGGTTAAGGTGCAGGAAAGCAATTACCCAGGAGACACTGGTCCTAGTGCCGCAGATGCAGACAGCTGTAAATGTCATCTCTCCCTGGAGATGACTGCAGCTCCCCAAAACCCAGTTCATTGTCCCTTTTTTGTGCCCTCATGCCTGCTTTGATGGTGCACTTATAACCCCGCAGAACCCATGTCTATTTACTTGGCTCATTAAAGAATAGTGTTTGGAAGGTAGAGACACCACTTCGGCATTAATGCAATTAATACATATTTATGGATATCTGATTGGTTTAAGCACATTTTAGGCAAAGGGAACGTAATGGTGAATGACACAATGATTGTTTGTAGGACATCGGGGGACTGGGAGAATTCAGACAAGAAAATGGCCAATGACCATGCAGGATTAAAATATTACAAAAGAACTAAATAGAAAGCAAGCATTTCATTATGGAAGCATCAAGATATTTTCAGATAATATGATATCTAAGCAGAATTCTTAACTATTAATAAGAAATACCCAGGAGAAAGGGGCTAGGGTAGGATAGCAAAAGACAAAAAAATTTCAGGAAAAGTACATTTACTTTCTTCATTATTTTATTCCCAGTACTTAGAACAATAAATAATAGATGCATTTTTATTGTATGATCGTGTAGATAACTTTTAAGACTCCAGTGCCCTATAATTAGTATGCCTACCATTTTTACTAGCCTCTTAGTCATATTAGCAAGAGAAGAAAATCCACTGTTTTCCTCACTAGTGGATTCTCTAAAAGACCTAATCACTTTGGAGAACTTTTTTTCAAAATATGCTGTTCTCATTGCCTGGCTGTAATGGTCTATGTAGTTCTAGTGCACATTTTAAAATTCTGGAAAATATGGAGGCTAAATACATGAACTTTAAAATAGGCTTATGTACTTTAAACCTAAATCATGCCGTTTATTAAGTTTTAATCCCCTAATAGCTGATTCACCTGATTTTCTCTATCTGGCTTATGAAAACCAGGAAAAAAAAAAGATTATTTTGCCTAAGTAGGTTTGCTCACGGTTCCATTGTTCATAAATGTCATGTCTTGTCTATGAGTTAAGTTGAGTATGCAGCACATTTCACCCCATCTTTGCGGTGTCTCTCAAGTAAACTAACTACAATGTATATTAAACATCCTTAGTGCTAGTAATATGTATTTTAATAAAGGCATACATTTACAGTCACCAGACTTTCATTTAAGTGACTTGTGTAGTTGTTGAAAAGTTAGAAAGTAGTGAAACAGAGCTCGCCATCACAATAATAAAGATTATTCTGGACTGGTTATTTTTAAGGAACGGCAGGCGCGGGAGAAGCTCTGAAAACCCAAGCAGGAGTTACCCTTTTGTAAGAGACATTTACATTTGTAAGGGGAATCTCCATTTGTAAGGGGCTCACCCTCCCTGAACCAAGAAGAGGGTGAATCAATCTTTAGAGACCCTTATATGAGGAGAAGAGAGACTTAAATCTGCATAACAGCCATACCCTCGTTGGATTTTGCTTTTCCTGCTAACCTCCCATAACAGCCCACAATCCCCAAACATCTCTCTTTGGTCTTCAAGTGGGTACGGTATTTAAAGTGGTGGATAGGGCCTTTTCTGGGAGCTGTCTGCTTTCCTGGGTGTCCCCCATGTCTACAGGAAGTACAGTACTCCTCCTTTATCTGTGGCTTCACTTTCTATGATTTCAGTTACCTGCGGTAAGCCATGGTCCAAAAATATTAAATCGTCCTGGCTGGTGTAGTTCAGTGGGTTGAGCGCCCGTCTGCAAACCAAAGGGTCACCAGTTCTGTTCCCCAGTCAGGGGAATAGAATGCCTGGGTTGCGGGCCGGGTCCCTGGTAGGGAGCGTGTGAGAGGCAACCACACATTGATGTTTCTCTCCCTCTCTTTCTCTGGCACTTCCCCTCTGTCTAAAAAAAAAAAAAATATATATATATATATATAATAAATTTGAGTAATAAACAATTCATAAGTTTTAAATTGCATGCCATTCTGAGTCCCATAATGTGCAAACTAATAGGAGGTATTAGAGATTTGGTATAAATTGCTTGGCCCATAATTTAGCACACAACAAAACTCAAAAACAAAGATAACTATTTATACCATTAATTAGTTGAGCCAAATACAATACATTACATACCTAATAATCCCTTACCTGTTATTCATTTACATTAAAAAATTTCTGAAGGGGAGTTCAACTGAAGATCATCTAAACTGCTGACATATATAGGTAGTATATTGGTATTTAAATACCTTTGTCACTCAGATTTATTTATTTGAAAACATTAATCAGCATTATTTCATTGGGGATATTAAAACAGCAACAACAGCCCCGGGTTGTGTGGCTCCGTTGGTTGGAGCATCATCCTGTGAACGGAAAAGTTCGCCGGCTTGATTCCCGTTCAGGGCACACACCTAGGTTGAGGGTTCAGTCGCTGGTTGGGGTGCATATGGAAGCAACCAATCAGTGTTTCTCTCGTCAATGTTTCTCTCCCTCTCTCTCTTCCTCCCTTCCCCTCTCTCGAAAATCAGTAAGCATGTATTTAGGTGAGGATAAAAACAACAACAACAACAACAATACATCACCACCACTAACAACAAAATTTCAAAGCTTGTGCTCTCTTTGCACCTGGAAATTTCCAGGCATTATTTTTTACCCTCATAGCAGTCAAGGAATAAAACCTCTTAGTATTTCGGTGTAAAAATGATTCTCATTATGAAACCCTACCACCTTTGAGGCAACCTTTCCCTATAGTATCCTCACATGAATTTAATTTTCTAAGACTCTATAGAAAGGTGATATGGCCCAAAGTCAAGCTGTCACTCACTGATGCCCAAGCATAATTCTCTGACAGGACATCTGTATTTGTCCCAATGCAGGCTTCGGTCTACTTGAGGATCAATGCCCTACGATAAACAAGAATCTCAAAGATTTGCTAGACTCAGTAAGTTGTGGATTCTAGAAGGAAGGTGAAGGTCTAGGAGCTGATTTAGAAACCTAAGTCCATCTGCCCAGAGAAGAAACGAGCTACTGGCTAAGAAAGCATGTTTTTAAATCTGTCTCCTACTTCCATCTGTGATTTTGAACTAGAAACATAACATGTCTAGCCATTACTCCCCCTATTTCTAAAATGGGACAAGCTAATTGCTAGGGTTTAAAAAAATAGATAATGCTTTTAAAGATGCATTCTCATCTTTCTTTTGAGGCCTTCACAAAACTGTGAACGTAACTTCTTAAGTAAACTCATTAAACACAAATTTTGCAGTAATGCTGCATTTTTAAAAAAAATTTGTTTGATAAGATTAGATAGGGTGATTGATCATAAAATGCATAATTTAGAAATCCTAATACAAGGCTAATAATACCCAATTATGAGAAATTTCCTACCAGGACATTAAAACTTTTATCAAATTTAATCCACTTTTAATACTATCCATTGTGATAATGAGTTACAGAGCAGATATGTGAACCCTGGTCTCCTCTCAACTTTCATTCTTTTTCATACTGTGCTCCCTACTCTATCCCTGAATAAGAAAATAAATCATAAAAGAGAACAAGTAAGAGAAGATCAGAGTAATAGAAATTAGGCTATATTGTAAACAAATCAAAAGGAATGTGAGCCCTTTGGGAGACCGAAGATCCTGGATGTCCCCCCCTTCCACCCAGCTGTGCATGCGATGGGTCCGCCTTATGTGGATACTGCAAATGGGACCCCCAAAGGCCGGAGGATCTTCAGACATCTGGGTTACACGTAGAAGATTTTTTTGTGAGTGATGTGAGTTTATAAATGAAATTTCAATCCTACTCACTTTTGATGCCTCCCTTGTTTTCCAAGCAACTGTTCTTTGCATCTCTAAAGGGTGTGGGGCTATTGGTACAGTTTCGGAGAACCTAGGCTTCCTGCATGAATTCAAGCACTGCAGTGCCGCAGCCCAGTGGCACCCCAGTGGCACCCCGGTGGTTTGCCTTACTAGGCCTGTGGGGCAGAATCTGTCTGTTCCAAAGTCTTCTACCCCAGGAAAACCTGCTTCCATGAAACTTGCCTCTCATTTTAGCATTACAGTAGATCATAGCTGGAGGGAGGGAAAACAAACAAACCAGCAACTCTACCTTTGCCTCTTCTCAGTCATCTTTCTTACACAGTTCTGGTGGCTACTGTACAATTTGATATTCTGAAAGCACAGACTCAAGAGGGAACAGAACTGTAGGGCTACCTTCTGTGAGGCACGTTAAAGTCACCTCTGTGAAAAAGACCTAGAAAGTGCTGAGGTTTCAAAAAATAGGAAGTTGTCATACCTGCCTCATAGTCTACCAGCACTATAGCACGCCTTCGTGATAAGCTATCGATCACTGGGTTTCAAAGGAGCCTCGCCGAATCTGTGGGTCAGCTTGTGGCACTGACTAACAAGCGTCACAAACACTGATCGGTGGTTGTTCCAGTTGCCATTTTCCCCTCTGTGTTTTAAAATACAAACGAGACCAGACCTAGTTTACATTTGTGCCTTGGAACCATCGTTTGTAATTTGAGCGACTCAGTACAAATCATTGGAGCAGAATGTGGCATGTCATGTGGTAAGAATGAAAGCATACCTTATTGTTTTATGAAAACATGCAGTTCCAAAGAAAGTAACTCGGGCAAAAAAGACTAATTTCCGTTTTAAACAATGAGATGCTTATTAAGTAACTGCTGCATGTGAATAGAACACATTAGGTCAGGGATCGATATTTAAAAAAAAAAAAAGACGGTACTGTCAGACCTCTAACCACGTTTTGATGATCTTAATGTATATGTAGTTAAAGATTTTATTAATGTTATTGCACTTTCAGTATAATGGCCATGCAATAGGAATTGAAGACATAAAGTCCACTTTGCAATAGAAACCTAGTGAAGAGGATATGATATCTTTGATTATTCATTTGGAAACAAATTCTTATCAATTTACACAATCTTCAAACTAGAGGTTCACTTTTTATTCTAATTTACAACATCAGCAAAATTTCACTTTCCCTCCCTCTTCTGAAGGTATTTTCCATATGACATTTTGGCTTTTCTGTATCTCAGGAACAGCTAGGTTATTTGCTTATGTGCTAACATTAAATTCTGCAACTAAGCTTTTTTTTTTTTTTTTTAGTTAAGGGTTAGTTTTTAGCTTGAAGCTTTTGTTATTTGTTCATTACTTTAGTCTTTTAAAATAAACTTGATTATCTGTGTCATATAAGTGTTTACTTCTACCTAGAGTTGTATATGATTGTTCCAGGTATTTTTTATAATTTCCTATTTTTGACCCTAATAAAAATCTATACCATATTGACTGCCTGTCATGTGTAGGGGAACTGTTAGACCCTGCAAATATAACAATGAGTGATTGAATGATCAAGGCAAAGTATTTGATTTCAAGGAACTGAAAACCTAGCATATTTTAACTTCATAGTAATTTTAAGCATGTGATATTATATCCCCGTTTATAGAATAAGAAAAATAAGTCTCAAAATTAACTAACACATACAAGTCAACACAGGGAACAATTTGTAGAAAGAGTCAAAGACAGATCTGATCCCAAAGCTCTTTCTACTTGCTCTCTGTTCCACCTATTGAAAACCTTTCCACACTTAATATGTAAAATGGAACTCAAATGGCTCTCATTGAATGCTACAAAAAGAAGGAATTTGAAAAAATAATCTTTATCCTTCAGCTATCATTTTAGATGATAATCTGCATTATATGTACAAATGCTGCCCAACTGAAACATGCCGTGGAAATACAGGGAGCATGGAGACAAATTAGGAAATGGTGGAGAGTCACATGACAGGTGCCTCGTTTGGCTGAAAGGATGGTCAGAACCGCTAAAGAATTCAGATAGTTCACTTATTAAAGAAGTGTTATACTTCAAGTGCTTGAAAATAAGATTTATGCTGTTTGAATATGGCAAGAGTTGCCTTTATGGTAGGTAGTATAAATGATCTTTTTATGTGTGTGTGTATAAGCAAAGATGTAGAATGATTTTATGTATTTTCCTTTAAGTGACAAACACTTTAAAAGGTAAAACCAATGAATACCTTGTGCTTTGGAACTTCTGTTGATTTGTTGAAATCGGAGACCACAGTTTGAATTTAAACCTTGATTTGAAATCCACACACCTGGTAAAGTCATGATTTAAAATTTTTGATTGGGTTAGTGTGGACTAGATAGAGTGGAATATAATTTTAGTTCTTTTTCTCTCACTGTCTTTCAGGTTGACCTGTCACTGACGAATAGAAAGGCTTCTGGCAGGGAAGTCTAAGGCAATGTTGTCGTAGTCCGTAATAGAAATCCGAATTAGGGAGGTTGGATAGGTGCATGATGGGTATTTATACAATTGGAATTTGGATAAAATGATAAGAGGAAATCAAAGCCGGCTACAAAATTTTGTGCCCAGGAGCAATTGTTTTTCCAATAGTAGAAGCATCCCTCAGAGGCAAAGGACTTGAAAGAAGTGTCAGAGAAGGTCATGGACTTGGTTTGGGATGTGTTGCAGCAACCTTTAAAATTAAAACTTCTGTGTCGGGGTAATAATGGTAGGGGGAGCCTTATTTAATGTTCATTTATACCATAAACTTGGCCAAGTCCTTTTTATATGTTAATTTATTAATTACTTAAAATCATATGAGTAGATGGTATTAACTCTATTTTAGAGAACAGGAAGCTGAAAATCAGTGAGCTTAACGGACTCTTCCAAGCTCACACAGCAAGAAATACACAGAGCCTTTCATCGGGCCTGTCTGATTGACCTGTTACATACTGTTTTCTCTGTGCAATAGAACAGCATAAAGCAGAATGTCTATTGACAATTGATCTAACATTGAATTTTTAGTTCTCATGTAAAAAGCTATACCAACATTTTGATTCTATTTTAAGTTTGGGTCTGCTATTTTCCTGATATTTTATATTTACATTGATTTTGAATGATTGGTCCTGTGAACCTAAACTATTAATATTCTGCCTTTGAAATTCTATGGTGGGTCAAGATGTACTTATTTGTATTCTTGTTGATTTGTGATGGAGTTGACTTAGTGACCATCAAAACCCTTCCCCCTGTTCTATGTCAATTGTGCAGTGCCTTTCTAGAGAGGGACTATAGTCCCCAGCTCCTTTGTTACCAATACAGAACCATGCACCTAGTTTTCGTTAGTGTGAATGGACCTGCTGCACGACTCTTCTGGGTTATGGCCTTCAAAAATGGGTGTGCTTTTTATGCCCTCCATCTGGTTGGGTCAAGGCACTGACTGGATTCTAGAGATGGCAGAGTGGAAAAAGTGTCACACCTGCTTTGCATCTAGAAAGAGATAAGCAACTATTGTGTTTGAAACACTAGAGTTTTGGATTTATTTTTAGAGCATTTTCACCTAACATAATTAACATTTCTACTATCAACAAAAATGGTTCTATTTTATAATAATAATAGTGGAACATAATTTTATATTATCTTCTATTGAACGTGTTCAGAGACTTAAATGCTTTTGCAAGCATCTTAAGTTCTTTTATGGCATGAATTTAGAATTAGGTGTGAACTGTGACCTGCATACTTAAGTCAGACTTCTTTCTGCTGCGAAGAATTTGTGATCAACCTCTTATTTATCATGCTGTGCTCCCTGGTGTAGTGAATGAATGTTTACCGGAGTCCTGGCCTATTCCCGACCACTGAGTCTGAGCTCTGTAGTGGATCCATCTGAAGGAACTTCTTTTTACAAATGTCCCCTAACATTATGCAACATATTTTTCCCACAACTAGATAATTTTGTTCTAAATTCAGTTCCTCTCTGGAAGTTTAATTTTTCACATGTGTCTAAGTTATCTTACCGTTACAGATGTCTCTGAGGGAGAGGCTCATAGGCAGGAAACTCCTGAGAGGAACTCTGCATCACGGCTTCTGTTCAGAGCTCTGTCACTCAAAGGGGTCTTTTGACAATATTGAATGTTTTCTACTTTGTGTACATCGGAAGACTTGTCTCTGATTCAGGCACTCGCCTACATGCTAAAAGATACTGTTTTCAGAGAAGTTCTCTAGAGGTCAGGAAAAATGAAGGGCAACTTTCAATTCACCTTTAAAAGAAATTAATCCTCTATTCCTTTTTGTTGTTCGGCCAGTAGCACTGCAGCGCTATCTCTCTGTGTGTCTAAGACCTTCAGTTATTGCCTTCCTCAGGTGGTGCAGGAGAGTAGTATTTGCAAAACAAGCTGTGAAGGCTTAAAACATTAATCTACCCAAAGACTGGACCAAAAGGCTTTTGCTAGAGAACAGCTTCTAATGTTAGATACCAATGACCAACTTCTCAGAGCAGAACACCAGCAACAAGTGGAGCGCGCAAGAAGGGCAGGTGTACAAGTAGACCCGCCTCCTTTCTCCAGTGCCTAGGACGGTTTTCCCGCGCATTTCTCTGTCATTTCCTTGGCAAGACAGTCTCACCGTTGGACCAAGAGCTGGAAAGGCCCAGCCTATATTTGCATCAGTATACTTTATTATTGAATTTTATTTTTTTTCTACAACAGGTAGGATATATATTTTTTAAATGATTGCTAAGTTGGGTTCAGATTCCAGCTGTAAGGTTTTCTAGCTCTGTGATTCTTTAGTTTCAGTTGACTCACCTGTAAATTACAGGTATTAATATTTATTACAAATAGAGGTACTGTGATAAACAAATGAGTTACTGCACATAAAGGGCTCCACTCAATTTTTTACTACTAGTAAATAAACGGTCAATAAATACCAGCTCTTCTTGTGTTGTTGGTGGCGGTTGTTTATAGAAAAAGTATATGCAACAGTAAGAAGGAACTCCAGCCCTTCGCAGCAGCATGGTTGGGATGGACAGCATTGTGCTAGGTGATATAAGCGAGGCAGTGGAAGGCAAATACTATATGATCTCATCTATTAGTGGAACCTAATCAACAAAACAAATAAGCAAGCAAAATAGAACCAAAGACATGGAAATAAAGAACAAACTGACAGTGACCGGAGGGGAGTAGGGAGTGGAGTAATGGGGGGAAAGAAGGGGAAAGGATCAAGTCAAGGAACATGCATAAAGGATCCATGGACAAAGACAATGGGGAGGGGGGAGGACTGAAAGTGGAAGATGGAGGATGGGTTGCGCAGGGAAGAGTAATTGGGGGAAATGGGGGCAATTGTAATTGAACAATTAAAAAAATTAAAAAGAAAAGAAGAAGAAGTATACTGTTGTGAATTTGTACTTCCCTTCAATACCTTCTTTTCCTTTAGACGCTGTAATGCATCTAATCCAGTTTCGTAGTATCGAGAGCATTTCGTATTTTAAGCACGGTTCTCCCTCTTTCTTTCCTGATGCATTCTGTTTCATAGCTAGCATCCCTCCATGTCCAGGTATTTCAGAAGGGACATTACTGTGACAAACACTTGATTGGAAATATTAACTGTTTCTTAAATGGTTGTCACAAATGGGGAAGTCATGCTACTGGCATCTAGTGGTTTGAAGCTAAGGATAGTGCTGAACATCCCACAATGTGAAAGATAGCCCCAATCAAAAAATGATTCAGCCTAAAATTTCAGAAGTGTCAATGACGAAAACCCAGCATGGGAGAACAGACAGTGACTTCAATGTGAGAAAAGGCTAGAGGAGCAGGATAGGGTAAGGAGTGGGCACAGTTTTGTATTTGGTATTAATCACATATGAGTACTCAATAAATATTAGCCATGATTGTTATATAGTTAAATTATGTCTCCAGTAATATTGTTACTTCCTTGTAAGATCTGAATAATGGCCAATTATAAAAAATTTATTAGCCAGATTTATTAGTTACTGTAATTTATTTTGCAATGTGAAATTTGAATATTATAGGTGCTTGTGACTGCCCTACACTGACTTCTACCCTGTTATTTAAAATTTTATAGACACTATCTGAGACTAAGCCAGCTGACTTAAATTTGAGCTACCTGATATGAATAAATTAGATTTACTTTCTTAAATAACATTCAAAGCTTCCTGGTGATTTTTGGAGAATTATGGCACAGTGCATAAAAATTGAGGTTTAATAGGCCTTTAACCTCCAGTTCCAAGCATTCGCCAGCTAAATGACTCCTGGTGTGGTACTCAGCTACTGTAGGCTTTAGTGTTCCTCACAAGTGCCTGTCAGTGTCAGCGACTGATGCTTGCAAAACATCTATCCCAGGGCTGAAAATAACACATTTTACCCACTGATCCTGCTGCTGCTGCTGCTGCTGCTGCTGATAGGAATTTCATTTAGGCTCAAGGAGCACATAATAACACAGTCATCGGTCAACTGTGTGCTGGGGCATTTTGGGCATGTAAAATTGTTTTTAGGTGTGCTTGGTAGGTAAATAAATATTCTCCAAATTTTTTATTTTCACATCGAGTTTAAAAGCCTATAAATCTGAGAAATGGAAATTGCTTATTCACATTGGATCCGTATTAAGCCAGTTTCTTCTTGTTCAGTGCTCTCTCTGTTATGATGAACTAACTCATGGACTGATGTGCACCAACATCCAGAAGCTATTGGCTATAAGCAGTTATAGTTTCAACAAAATAAAATCAAATCACAGATTTTTAATCCAACTCCTTTAATAAGGGTCTTTGGCAGTTTGCTTGATTTCCTTTTTGTGATACTGAAGTGTGAAGCAGGGAACGTCCCCAAGTACTGCCTGGTCCCAGTTGAGAAGTACTGCAAGTGTCCCTTCTGTCAGGTTATAAAACTGGAGTCACATGGAGACAAATTAAGTATATTCTGGGCTTCTAAAAAAGTGTTTCTGTATAATTGACTTATAATATCCCATTAGTTTTAGGTGTACATTATCATGATCTGATATTTATATATATATTACAAAATGATCCTCATAATAAATCCGGTTACCATCTGTCACTATACAAAGTTATTATAATATTATTGACTGTATTCCCTATGCTGTAGATTGTATCTGAATGACATTTATTTTATAACTGGAAGCTATAACATATTTATCTCTTAATTACTTTCATCTATTTTGTCCACCCCTTTATACTTCCTCTCTCTGGTAACCACCAGTTGGTTTTATGTATCTATGAGTTTATTTCTGTTCTGTTTTATTTTGTTTTGTTTCTGTTCATTTGTTTTGGTTTTTGGATTCCACATATAGATGAGATCCTATGTGTGTCTGACTTATTTCACTTAGCATAACTACCCTATAGGTTAATCCATGTTGTTGTAAATGGCAAGATATTTTTGGCTGAGTAAATTTCCATTCTGTATATACCACAATTGCAGATGACATGATACTACACATAGAAAACCCTAAAGACTCCACCAAAAACTATTAAGCTAATAAATGAATTCAGTAAAGACCCAAGATAAAAATTTAATTCACAAATTTGTTGTGTTCCTATACACTAATACTGAGTTATCAGGAAATAGGAATTAAGAACACAATTTCATGTATAATTGCATCAAAGAGAATAACACTTAGGAATAGATTCAACCAAGAAAGTGAAAGGCTATACTCTGAAAATGATCAGACATTGATGAAAGAAATTGAAGACAACACAAATTAATGGAAAGATATACTGTGCTCATGGATTGCAATAATCAACATTGTTAAAGTGTCCATACTACCCAAAGCAATTTACAGATTCAATGAAACCTCATTAAAATACCAATGATATTTTTCACAGGGCTAAAACAAAGAATTCTAAAATTTGTATGGAATCACAAACGGCTCTGAATAGCCAAAGCAATTCTGACAAAGAAGAACAAAGCTGGAGGTACCACACTCTTTGATTTAAAGCTATACTACAAAGCTATAGTGATCAAAACAGTATGGTACTATCACAAAAAACAGACACATAGATCAATAAAATACAATAGAGAGTCCAGAAATAAACCTTCATATATATGGTCAGTAAGTCTATAACAAAACAGGCAAGAATGTATAATGGGGCAAGGACAGTCTCTTTAATAAATGGCGTTAGGAAAGCTGGACTGCTACATGCAAAAGAATGAATCTGAACTGCTATCATATTAAAAAATAAATTAAAAATGCATTAAAGACTCGAATGTAAGACCTGGTATCATAAAACTGCTAGAAGAAAATGCAAACTGTCAGTTCTTTGACATTGTCTAAGAAATATTTTTTGAACCAGTCTCCTCAGGCAAAGGCTATAAAAACAAACAAACAAAATCAAATGAGATTACATCAAACCAAAAAAGCATTTGCACAGTGAAGAAAACATCGCCAAAATTTAAAAAAGCAACCTTATGAATGAGAGAAGATACTTGCAAATCACACATTTGATAAAGGATTAATATCTAAAAAAATATAAAGAACTTGTACAACTTAATATTTAAAAACACACACACAACAATGCTTATTGAAACTGGGCCTCTGTTGCAATCTGACTTTTCAATCTTGTTCTGATCACAGCCAATCTATGTAGGGCAGTGTGGTATATATTTATTTTCCCCTCCCTCCCATTTTATAACAGCACCCCCTTTTCCTTTTCAGACACATCCTTTTCTCTGTGCAGTTTTGTTGGGATTGCTAATCAAGGCATTGTGCCTTCTGTTACTACAGTGTCCCCAGTTAGGCCAATGAGATACTTTCCATTGGAAATTCAAGTACATATTTAGTTTCTCTGATTCTTGCCCCTTTCTGAGTCTGGCTTACTAGTATTACCTTGGAATCTGTGTCCTACGTGACAACTTTTTAGTACTTTCCTTCTGTGGGTATTTAATGCTGATTTCTGTTGATTACAACCAACAAAATCCTAACTAATACAGACAGAACTAATAGTGGAGGATAGTTAAACAGTAGATTTTGGGGCCAGGGAATAACTGAATTACTATAACTGTTTAGTAGCCATGAGTCAGTGGAAAAAAGCTGTATCTTGGATTCTAGATGAAAATATCTAAGTCTGTATTTTAAAATGTTCAGTGAGTGATTTTATTTGCATCATGACAGAATATCTTATTCACTTCCTCACAAATCTTTTTCCATTTTTCTAAGACACTTTTGCTTGGATCAGAGTATTAGTCGATCAAACAAGGTACATTTTTGTTGCATGAATACATTTATTCCTAATGCTTTGAGTTTGCAGCTGCCAAAAAGGAAATCAAACTGACTTACTCATACAAATAGATTGGGCTGTATGCTTTGTCTTTCATTATTATGTTCAAGGTAGAGCTAGGCTTCTATTTGAAGAATCAAGAACAAATTTCTAGAAGAGATAAATTATTATTAAGGAATTTCTATATAATCAGAAGCCTTAAAGGCAAATAATAATTGTAATTTGGAGCCAGAGATTAAAGCCACTTCAATAATGATACTCATAGCTATTTTTGTTTCTCTTCTCCAACCTATCAAGGAGCAACAATTACTTCATGCACTGGTGGACATAACCAACATAAACGTGGCAATTATTCCTGATACAATGTCATGCTTGCTGATCACCAGATGAAGGCTCCTAGTGCTTGCCCAAGATACAATGACACATGTTTAGGTTGCACAGAAAGCAAACAAATAAATGAAAAGTGTTAGGGTAGTCTATCTGCAAATAACTTGGGAGTAAGCAAACATTTACGATTCTTTGGTTTGTCCTAACAAAGTTTCTTTTATTAATAACAGACTGTGAAGATCCATGACAGGAACGGCACAGGAGATTATAAGATGGTTTATTGTTCTCGTCAAGGATATATCTATGCAGATATAGCAGAACTAGATATGAATAAAAATATGGCAGACTCAGTTTTCATTATTAGTTAAGCTTGGCTCTTTGAATAGAAAATTTTGGTGCTCTGTAACTTACAAATTAGTGTAACTTTCTCCCCAGAACTTCAAGGGATATCTGCTAAACCATGATTGCAAGTTTTTTTCCACTGTATTTTCTTCATATAGTAATCTTTTATAAATAGGAAAAGACAAAAAGAATAAGGAATTAGGATAAAAAAGACATTAATGCACAAACAGAATTTTTATATACATGAAAATATTTTAAAGAACAGAAGGAAAGTCTTTAATATTGGAAATAGAATCAATTGTATAATGTAAAAGTCATACAACCTAAAGACTGAACAGTTAAGATCTAGACCTAGCTTTGCCACAACTTACTCTCAAGCCTGAAAAAGTCACTTACTTAGCCCAATGTCCATAAAATGTCTATAAAATAAGATGGTTGAACCTTAAATCCAGAGTTTTACCAAGTTAGCTCTGAGTCAGATCTAGCACAGCCAGATGTTTGATGATCATGTAATTTTTATAAATTGGGAATATATAAATTGAATCTGATGCATTTTGTTAGAAAATGGTCTATAATTCTGTGTCCCTCTATCTCTATCATTCTTTGATGTCTTATCTTTCCATTACCAGCCTGGTCCCTGCAGATAATCGATTCTGTTAAGGTGATGTTCTCTGAGGACATCAGTTATGGTCTCAAAATCTTCTGATTCTAACCACATGATTTTGGAATAAGCCAACTAACCCTGTTTGAGCTTTCTCAATGTACTTGAAGAGCGAAAAGAATGGGAGGCCAAATTATATATTTAATTTTATCATATAGTCAATTATTAGAATTAATTTCTACAAATCCTAGAGACATTTTTGTTTAAAAGTGTATTTGTTTGTATGTAACTTCAGATAAATGTATGCGTACTATGTAAACCAAGTTTTCAAATTACATAGCTCATGAAAAGTGATACTTTCTGAAAACATGCTGATAGTTTTAACTGGAAATGGGATAGAGTTTAAAATTTAAAAAATTAGTCATTTTCTTTTGGGTTATAACTTATTTCATCAAACAGTTGCCACTTTTAAATATATATCAATATTGTTTTCTTAATATTAACTTCAAAGAAAATCAATTTTCCTGTTTCAGTTATTTCTGAGAAGAAAATCATATAAAATTACTTTCAAAACAGAAGCAATTCATGCCTCTACTAATGGAAATGAAAGACAAATTACACGATCACATTGCAAAGTATGTTTTTAATTGTATACTTGACAGTAGCATCTAAGTCATAGCATTCACTGTGAAATGGTAAAAAGAACTAATTATTCTTTTTGCTTCTTTTTACCATTAAGAACTATCATCTTTAGAGTAATGGCATGTTAACATATTACTCAAATATTTTTTCCATTGGAGAAACATTTCCACAAGATGACAATGTCTCTCCATTGTATAATCTTAATAATTTCAAAACTACTGTTATATTCACATTGTAAGTGATATAGTTAGAAGACTTTTGAAGTATATCTAGTAATATCTTCTCCATAGGATGCTGACAGTTGATTATCTTGCTTACACTTGATTCCCTCTAATGACAAGAAGTTCATTACATTGCAACATTATCTTTACACTTATGGACAGCTCTAATTGCAAGGCATATTTCAACTCAGGTTTCTTTTTCTCATATAATGTTCTAATGACAATACTTCTGAAACCTTACTTGTCCTAAGTAATCATCCCTGATTGTTTTAAAGTTTGTTCCTATGACGTGGTTTCCAAACCCTTCACCTATCTCTTCTGAGGAAGCTCTCAAAGTTCTTAGCAACGTCTGTGTGATGCGCCCGGCACAGAGTACGCTACCCTGTTGTGTCCCTAAACCAGGCTGCAGCTCTATTTTTGTAGTCTTGAATTTATTAGTTTGTAGCAACCAGTTAATTGAAATTTCCATTCACAGGAGATTATAATCTGATTTTTTCAGTGTAGTTTTAAGCATATTTTCTCTGATCCTTTATTTAAATAGTTGGCTTATTTTGAAAAATTAACACTCTGAACTGAAATGCAGAACTTTACATTTAATGACTACCTTATTTTTCCTTACAGTAACCTTGGGAGAAATGGAGGGAAATATTGATAGTTCCATTTTTACTGATAAAAATGGTATACTACAAAGAAAGTTGCCTAAACTTAAATAACAAGTTAGTGGTAAAAATTAAATACCAGAACTTTTAAGCATTTTTGATTTGGTGAGACACTGTCTAATGTTGACTAATGACTTAGAAATACATACCTGGTAACCTCTGTTGATAACACATAGTTGAGAAAAGAAACAGGACTGGTATTTAATTTATTCCCCTCTTTTTACTTCATTCCTATCAGAGATTCCTTCAGGTGTCTGTATACCTCCTTAATTATCAGTAGCGTATTTCTCTGTCTAGTTACACAACCAGCCACATAACAAAAAAGATCTGCATTTGCTCTTGCTTTCTCCCATAGAGATAGAGGCTTTGCATTTTAGATCCACATGGTTCTGCCCAAATCTATAGCTATGACATGTATTTGTCTTACTAAACTGAACATTTACTCAGTTTAAATCTCAGTCGTAGCTGTTTATATCCAGTGGGAATTACTGCGCATCTTAGTTTCACTTAAGAGGCACAATTAGAAGTTGAGAAAATAGGGTTCCGAGAAAAATTTCCTTTTTTCCAGAAGATTCTCTAAATATTTGGCTTACTTGTCTCTTCTGCAGGTATTTTCTGTATTAGACAGTACCTTCCTCTGAGGTGGAATAGCGCCTCTGATTGTCACCGTCAACGCAACAGTGCAGGCTCTCTAAGGACATGCGATAGCTGAGAAATGCTTACCTGAAAATAATTTTTTTCTTTATACTATCGTGTGTAACCCTGATGTGATGGCTTATTACCTGCCCTCGTTTAGAGATTGGCGTGGGCAGGTGCTACTGACTCATTTGTCATTTCCAGCCCAGAGCTACAAAATTCCTTGTCCAAGGGCATGGAATTGACTCACTCAATATTAACGTTCAAAAAATGCCGGAGATGGTTCTGTTCTCTCAAGCCTTCCACTTGGTCTAATTGAGCTTCCCTAACATTTTCTCTTTGACAGAACAACTTTGAATGCGTGTCAGGAGGGAGCTCTATAAATATTTATTGAATAGAACAGCTTGTTTGGATATGAAATGAGTTTAGAGACAGGAATTAAGGCCAGTAAAACTCTGACTTTCTGGTGTAGAAAAATGTACACTGGGAGAATGCCCAATACCACATTCCAAATAATAGCCACTTTGGTTTTAGTATTCAACTTAATTGAGGGTTAGGTTAGAACAATAGAACTTAAGAGAAATTTTCAGGGGATAGAAATTCGATATATTTATCACTCATTCATTTGTCTGTTTATTCGTTCATTCCCCAAATAATATTTCTAAGAATTATTTAGGTCTTTTATAAAAATACATGCGATGTATTTTCAATTACATTAAAATATCCAGTAAAAGCAAGAAAATTATAATAAATCCAGTGATGGTATCTATAACAAAATTACATGCTGTAAGTTCTGAGAGTTTGCCTTGGATGGTTATAATTAGGTCCTGGTCTTTCCTACAATCAGCACAAAGAGAAAATGCTAATCAATTACATGTTTCATTTTCATATAATTGTTTTTATGTAATAAAAACAAAATTTATTAAAAGAAAAATGACAGTTTTCTCTATGTGAGACCCCAGGGAAGATTTCCCTCTGGATATTGTAAGACATAAGAAAAATTTTGATAACACCCCAAATTTTTGATACCCAAAATTTCTTTGATCAACCCAACTTGCAACTATGCCTTACACTCTTAGTGTTTATGTGTCAGGATCTGAAGTGAGGCATCTGTGTCCTTTGTCTTTTTTCAGATGAAAAGCCTATTTCGATATTGCTAGTGACAGTATATCTGCAATGGTACCTCATTCTCTTATAGCCGCGCACTTTAAAATATATGGCTTTGTTTCCTGTAACTCCCCACACCCTTTGTGCGTCCAGCTTTATCACCTTTCTGTTCCTCTGTGTCCCTCTTGATAAAATCCGCAGCATCCCATCCATGAACGGTCCTTTAGAACAATTCCTGCCTTTGCCCGGATCTTCCATCAGCTAGTTCCGAAAGGAGCTGAATTTGGGCCAGCCTCCTCCCGTTAGTGCCCTCCAGCAGAAGTGAGATACTTCTCCAAGGCCTACTTCTGTGAGGCATTTTCTGGTAAAGGGTCATGGAAATGACGCTCCAGTTGACTTCCTTCCTTTACCAAAACCAGTCATGCCTGGCACTTATTAAATATTTAAATATCTCTGTGGAAAAAAAAAAAACTTTTCAGAATCATCTAAAATTCTAAAACTTTTTAGAATCATAAAATGATAAAAATTATCTTTTTAGGAGATCATATGGAGGGTTATCAGCAGGGAGGGGGAGGGGGAGAATGGAGGAAAAGGTACAGGGAATAAGAAGCATAAATGGAAGGTACAAAATAGACAGGGGAGGTTAAGAATTGTGCGGGAAATGGAGAAGCCAAAGAACTGATATGTGGGACCCATGGGCAAGAATTAAGTGGGGGACTGCTGATGGGGGGGGAGGTTCGGGGCAAAGGGATTAAAAGGGGAAAAAAAGGGACAACTGTTAATAGTATAATCAATAGAATATATTAAATATATATAACCTTAAAAAATAGAAAATTATTTAAAAATTATTCTAAGTTGATAATGATTTTGATAGTCTAAGGCACAGACTATATTAGAATGCCTTGATATACTGAACAGTTTCCCAAGAAGTCAACCCCAGTAACTAAGAAGAGTTGGTTTTTGATGTCTGTATGGGTCAAGATTATATTCCTTTGCCAGTAATTTATTTATTTTCTTATCCATCGATTTTTGTTATGGTCTATAGAGTTTAATAGCTGAATCAAAATATTTCCTTATGTAAATGGAGTACAAATAGCCCAAGAGCAGGCCAGTCAGCTTGAAATTTCTTGTAAGATAATATATCTCGGTTCCAGTAAATCATATACAAACAAGACTCTGAAAATTTGAAGACTTAATATGGATCAGAGAGAGTCACCAAAAATTAACCTTGTCATGCTGTTCCAACACTGTAAGACACATCCAGTATACAGCTGTTGAAACACCACGTCAGAGCTTACTTGTTGTATTCACCTGGGCAATCATAGGTGTGGCGTTGAGGGAGAGGAGCAACTGTCTGAGAGTTGAGAGTTGTGGATTTCTGCACCAGTTCCCTTCCAAACATTGTTCATTCCTTATACCGGGACTGGGATGGGCTTTGGGGGAGCAAGTTTTCAGAGTTGTGTAGGACATAGTCTCTTCCTTCAAGGTTGTCATAGTGTTGTGGCACAGAAAACATTGTGTACAATTTTGTAGGCACACAATTTTGTGAGATGGAGTGCCACTGCCCTCTTTGTATGATCTGAGGATTGAAGATTGATAATTCATAGTTCACAAAACAGAGAGAGGAAAAATAATTCTAAAAATAGGGAAAACAAATGTCAAAGGCACACAGACATTGAAGAGCTGACCTCCCCTGAAACCTGGTGGTGGGAGAAAGGGATAGGTATTTAAAAATAAGAAAAGCAAAACAACTTAACAATGATATGGGGGTTTCATGGGCTCTATGTTCCATATCACCCAGAATGAGCCTAAATGGCAAAATATAAGACTGTGTGCTTTAATTTATGTTATAGGTTTAAGGTTGAAACAAGAACTATGTTTCTGCAAGGTTAAATAAGTTCTCTTCTAAAATTGTCATTGCGTTGGTTAATATTTAATCATAATAATTATTTTGATCTCTCTTCTTCAAATGTCACTAATGTAAAGTTTTAGATTTTTCATCACATTGGAAGATTAATAAGGGTTATTAAAATCTGAGAACAAGTACTTTGGCAAGAATATACAGGTAAGGAATGAGTGGCATGAACAGGTGTAGTGGGAAAAAGCAGTTTGCTAGAAAGAGAAGCAGAGGAATCATAATGAAAACTCTACCCTTTGAGTAGTTCATTAGGTAGTTCATTTTTGTAAATAAAGCTCTTTTTAAAATACAAGGATAACATTTTTTTTCAAAGTAGAGCAGTTAAAATGTTAATTCTTGGAGTGAAAAAAACCTGGATTATATTCTAGCTTCCACATTCACTAATTAGATGAGAGGAAGCATTGTTTTCTCTAAAACTTTTTTTTTCTGTTTTCTAAGAAGAAGAAATCTAAGGTAATTCTTTAGACTCTGGGTCAGTGGTTGGACCACAGCTGTTAGTAATCAAAGTCCCTGTGAAGGCTTTTCCCCCTACTTTCTTCTCCTCATCTCTAGTACCTCTAAGTAGAATGCGAGTAAAGCCCATTCCTACGTGGGAGGACCAGTTCCCCATATCCTATCTCTATGCTTCCTTTCACTCAGAGCATTCCTTAAACCTTAAGGAATTATCCTGCTTAGATTTCATTCTCTCACAGAAAAGGCTGCTTAGGGCTCAAGTCTAAGCTCTGCTTGATCCAGCTTCCCAGAAAGTCTGCATTTGGTTAACACTATTAGCCAAAACAAAGTGATGTTTTGGTTTCCCACTGGTTAAGGATATATTTATTTTCCTTAACTGTCATCTCGAAGAGGAAAATTTTTGATAAAATGGAATTGTAGGGTCCTTAGGTTCTTATTGAAATTCCATCAAATAGTACTTCAAACATTACCTTAATTCATAATATTTGCGTTTAAAAATTAGATGTCCAGTGGTTTGAAAAATGACACTATCTGAACTTGGGCTTGTTAAATAATTTATCACATTTAAAAATGGCATTAACCCTAAGTGAAAGGGTTTCAAGAAAAAAAGGAGCTACCATACTTTGTAGATCACCTCTTGGCATATAGTAAGGGCTTAATAATTTTTATTTGTTAGACTCTAATCAACTTGAGGGAAGGAAATTGGCTTGTTTACTGTTTCTTCAACGTTTAGCGTATAGTCAATTTTTGTGTGTGCCCTTTTGCAGTGAATGAATATGGGCAGTGTTAAACTGTTTTCTAATGTCAAATAATAAGATAATCATGGATTTGACATGCAGAAATGTATTTCTGATTCGTATGAGATGGGAAGCAGAAGAGACCTTTCATAGAGTAAAAAATTTTTAAACCTTATTATTGCAGTAAAATTTGACAGGTTCTGGGCAGCAGAAGGTGATGTGTATCTGAAGAATTTCAGGGGAGGAGTCAAAGAAGATAACTACTCCTTCATAATAGTTTTAGAACTAATTAAATTTCATGTTTTTAACCAACAAACACGATGAATTTATGTGGATATGTATATATGTATATTATATATACATATAATATATAACTATGTATACCACTTGCACATTAAATTATCAAAGAATAATAAAATAACATATTAAAATTATTTTCCCATCTCTGTATGCAAATAGACTTGATTAAACTAGACTACCTAATTGGAGTAATAGTTAAAGCGTCACTTATAAAGTATATGCTATAAGTTTATTTTTTAATTTTTACCTATAGTCAAAGACATATTTCACACTCTAAATAGGATATTTACTGTTAGAATATTTAGTGTGATCTGTGTCTTCTCCAGGAAAGTGCCAGAGTAAATTGTTGCAAACTTTTTTTTTCATTTGCTCACAAGTTGAATGCTTGAGCTGTTTAATTTTTCTTTTCCTAAAGGAAAGACCAAGGGAATGAAACAGCACCCCTGAGCAGTAATTTCGAATGGTTATCTACTCTAAATGTTCTTCACAAGAGAATAATAAAGAGGGAGCCGATCAATGAATTTTCAAATAACTGTGCCCTATTCATGACATAAACTCCTTATCAGATGGCTCCTCAGGATTCCAATGATAAAAGGTCATAAAAAGCCCTAAAAGTTGCATTCTAAAAAGAAACAACTGAGTGACATTAGTGACCATTTTAATGAGCAAATAAATAATAAATATTTTAATCAAATTCTACATAAAGCAATATTCCAAAATCTTTGGAGGTACTGTTCACAACTATATGTTTGAAGCAAAACTCTCTTCATTGGCAGCATATTTAATGACAATGTGACAATAAATATAATGAATGTTTAAAAAATAGGATAATATGTACTGTCCTTTTAAAAATACATTAAATGTATATACCTCCCCAACAGATGACCATAGAAGATTGGTCATAAATGACCCACACTAGCTCAATCAGCTTATTTCTCAAAATAATTTGGAACTAAACTATAGTGAGAAAACACATTAATTTGGAAGCTGGGGGGCTGCTATGTGAACTTGGTAAGCGAAACCAGTCTTCAGGGAAAAAAAGTAAAGCAAAGGCACAGAGGAAAAAGGAGGAGAGAGACTGTAGAGAGGACAAGAAGGTAAAGGAGAATGAGAGAAAGAAAAGACAGATACTAGTGTGTATTAAATAACACATCTTCGCCTAAAACAAATAATTAGAGTATATTTCTTCACTCTTTTCTTTGTTTAACATTTATTTTTGTTGTTCTGTGGCAGTCACTCTTAAAGATTCTGATAAAATGGTAAACATGGGACTCTCTCTCTTTCATGAGGTTCTATTCTAGTGAGACACCCTCAATGAGTAAACAGTATACTGTAATTTAGTATAATGGTGAGTAATATGAAGTGATACCGAGCAGAATGCAAGGCGTAATTGTGGGGAGTGGGAAGAGGAAAGTCCCCTGTGGGGAGGTGACATTTTTAGAGCTAGTACGAGGCAGCTTATTCTCCCACTTTTCCTAGAGTTACTAGTGCAGTCGTGATATGACTGTAAGTTCCCATAGGCAATAGCATAATCATGTGTATTACTAACAATAAAAGGGTTGAATATCTTTTCAACTTTCAGTTTCATTTTTCTGGCTGCCCCAACAATTGACCCCTTCTGTTTTTGTTAGAAAAGCCCTAGCCTGTTCTGTTATCAATCTTGTTAATTAAAAAAATTTTTTTAAAGATTTTATTTGTTTTACTTTTAGAGAGAGGGGAATGGAGGGAGAAAGAGAGGGAGAGAAACATCAATGTGTGGTTGTGTCCTGCACACCCCCACCCTGGGGACCTGGCCCGCAACCCAGGCATGTGCCCTGACTGGGGAATCAAACCAGCGACCCTTTGGTTTGCAGGCTGATGCTCAATCCACTGAGCTATATTAGCCGGAGTGCAAGCTGGTTAATTTTTTTTAGTAATTAATGCTAGCTGCTACAAGACACAAATCCCAAAATCTCAGGGGCTTAACCCAATAAAAGTGTGCTTCTCATATATAGCCTGATGCAGTTTGGGCAGCTCTCTGAAGGGTCTCTCTCCTCTGCCCTGGCTGCTGTGGCTCAGTGGATTGAGTGCCGGCCTGTGAACCAAAGGGTCGTCAATTCCCTTTGGTTCAATTCCCAGTCAGGACACATGCCTGGGTTGTGGGCTGGGTCCCCAGTAGTGGGCACACAAGAAGCAATCACAGATTGATGTTTCTCTTCCTCTCTTTCTCCCTCCCTTCCCCTCCCTAAAAATAAATAAATAAAATCTTTAAAAAAAAATTGTTCTCCTCCACATTGGTGACTCAGGAATCCAAGTATCTTCCATTTCCTAGCCACGCCATTTGGGACACATGGCCTTTAAGGTCACAGCAGCAAAGGAAGAGGGAGGTAACGTAGGCAATCAGCTCTTAATTATCTTAGACCGGAAGTGATGCTCATTACTGACATTCTAACTTATTTGGCTTATAATTCAGTCCTTTCAACCTAACTGCGTAGGGACTGCGAAATTTGTAAAAGAATGGGGGTATTTGTCGAACATTAATGATTTCCTCTACAAAAGATATGTTTTCAAAGGAGAGCCACAGGGTTTGGTGATGGCTGGACTGTAAGGGTGGGGGAAGTGGAAAACCAAAGGTGACTCCTGAGATTTGACCTGTGTCACTGTGGGGGTGTTGGGAGGGATTATTCACAGAGCACACACCTGATTTTAATAGTCTTCAAAATGTGCTTTTGTGTATCTGTAGCCATTGCTGCCGTTTCTTGGTAATGTTATCTATACTTGATTTAGGGATATGATGATGTACCTGCTTTATAAAATCCTTTTAATTTGGAAAGGTGAGTAATTACTTTTTCTAAACTGAATTTTCATCTCCCCAGGTGGTTCTAACATATATCCAGGTTTCAGAGACACCAGTATCCACTCTAGCAGATCATCGCTGCAACAGGCAAACAGCAAGAGCAAAACTGGGCTTTACTCTGCTTGAGACGAAAATTATGTGGTGATTTTGGAGAGAAGAGTGACATGATTTGGTGGTTTAACATGAATTGCTTTGGCCGCCCTATTGAAAACAGATTGCATGGTATTAAAAAAAATAAGATTAGCTAATATCTGCAGGAGAGTGTAGGGAGATAAGAGAATGGAAAGGGACCATAATGTGAGTCCAGCAGCACACTGAGTTAGAGAAATGACAAACAAGAGGAAAAAAGAGATGACAAACCATCCCTTTATTTCCTCTGATTCTACTGTAGGGCTTTTGAGAATGAAGGTTTAAGCAATATTTACTGACAAGTCCATAGGCTGAGAGTTTGTATTGCAGACCAGCTACTACTTTGCATTTTTATCAAGTTTAAATTCAAGCTCCAGGAGAGCTCAAGACCGGGGACATCTACATACAGGTTTTGCATAGTGTTGTCGCTCTCAGAGCAAAAGGTGAGGGCAAAGCATGCCGCAATAATGTGTGCAGGTTGCGTTTTCAACAACCTTGGGAGAGTCATTTTTCTTTTTTGAATTCTACTTTTTGAAGTCTGGGACTAAATTGGCATCAAAATTGGTGAAAACAATCAGACTGGTCCTGTAGGACATTTTGGCAACTTTTATTAGTTGCTTTTAAATATTTATTCCTTGATTTGCTAATTTGCATTTTGAGAACTTCAATGCAAATACATAACATTAAACATTAAACAATTCAAATGCAAAGATATTTATATCAGTGTAGTTTATATTAGTAAAAAAATGAAAAGAAACTAAATATCCAGTTGTAAGAGAATAGTTTAAAAAGCCTATACTCATTTCTTATAAAATAGGCAGCTCTTTAAAATAACATGAAAATTATTCATATTGTTAGGTAGAAAAATTTTGAATACTGATCGCTAGCACCTGCTCAGTATTTACTATATGGCAAGAGTTTTTTCTAAACACATTACATATGTAACTCTGAATCCTCATAACACTCTTGTGAAAAAGACAGGATATCCCCTCTTAGGCAGATAAGGAAATCTAGGCACAGGTGATTTACAGTATCTTGATCAAAGTCATAAAGAAAGGAAATGTCAAAGGTGAGATTGGAACCCCACAGTGAGGCTTCAGAAACCTTACTCTTAGCTGTCACGAGATGTAGTCTTATATCTAGAGCACAGTGGCTATGCCTGGTGAGGTCAAATTTCATTTTGTCTGCCTGAGGAATGCATTGATTTGTGGGACTTGAAGATTGTCTTGGAATTAATGGGCTCATTTACATGAAGTGCCAGGGAGCTTCTGGGGAGAGAAAGGATCAAGACCTAACTCCTTTCCCCTAAGTCAGCTGTCCTGAGGTGGCCCTGAGCGAGGCCCTGGGATCAGGCAAGAGCACCAGGACTCCAGAGATAGATGTTCCATAAAAGGAGAAAGGCACAGAATGATCAGGTGGGCTCTCCACTGCTCTAAAGTAATAGGGCAAAAGAGAGTGGTGTGCTTTCTATGGGTGATACTGGGATGGGTGACGGGGATGTACCCAATGCTAGCCAGGCTGCGTCCCAGCAAAGTGGATTTTGTGATTGAATCCAAATAGTTATAATCTTGGGATCCAAGGCTAATGATGATATGAAACATCCTTAGCTTTCATAACACTAATGGAAGGGTTGTCTTCTCTTTACCTCGAAGAAACCCGGCGCCTGAAGGGTAATAACTATTTCTTTTCCTTTCCCTTCTCCTCCTCCCCTCCTCCTTCAAAAAATAAAAAAGGCTCAAGTTCAATAATTAACATTGGAAACCTACAGGACGGTGATGTATTCTAGCATCCACAGTGGCGACTCTGCCTTTTTCCAGGTTTTGATTCAACCCCAGGCATATGTTTTGGGAACTGTTTGGACTAGACTAATTAGCTCTGGCGGCTATTACGGAATCTTTCCTTTCAAGGGAACACAGTCATGTGTCTGGCTGAAGTAAGGCAATGAGAGCAAACGGGACTTGTGCTCTGATTCAGAGAATTGTGGGTGAAGTGTGTGTATGTGAAGAACATGTCATGATTCAGGCTTAAATATTGTGCTTTGGAACCCAACTGTAAAGATTAACAGTATGGTCACAATATATGATCGATGCTTCACAAAACAAAGCAAATTACACTTGAGGAAGAAGAATGGGAGGAAATGCATGAAGATGTTAAGGCTGATCGCTTTACGGTGGTGGTTGCTGGGGTATTAAAAATGTTCTCTATGTTCAGGTTTTTCTTTAAGTAATAAGCATTGCTTTTCAAATGAAAAAATAAAGGTAACAAGACATCATTTTTATCTGTTACTATTGTTGGGGAAAGACTTATGTTTTCTTCGAACTATTTCTTAAGCATATTATTTCCATCTAACATTTAAATGTATTCATTCATTAATTCACTGGATCTTTTGCAGAAGAACCATTTACAGAAAAACATTTATTTACTCTCTTTGCAGAGTGAACGTGACTTCAGCATTTCATCTGTATAATGCACGGTCTTCTAAACAGACAATGTAGGGCCTTGGGGAAACACTAAGGGTGTGTATTTAAGACCTATGTACACAGTGAAATCTTAAGGAAATTGAGATTTCCCCTTACACACCATCTCACAATGCCCAAATCAACCATGAACTAAAAGTTAGTGGTTCGGGTAAATGCTCCCCACCAAAGTCGTCTTCCTAACCTCTTACAGGGAGTAAGAGAAGAGTTCTGTTAAGTCATTCCCTGCATTTTTCTTCAGTCTGCACTTTTGGCATGTGAAAATTAAATTAAGGGAAACCATGTAAATTACCAAATCCTATCATATGTTGAATTTTTTGTACATTCTTCAAAAGCTAAAATGATTTAGGTTTTGCTTTGAAGGTTGCTTGGGGCGACTTCACTGCAGAAAATCACCAAGACGAGTTTGTTCACCCAGACGACAGTTTGTGACTCCTACCAGCACACTGGTTCCTTTGCAGAGAGGTGACTTGCAAGTGTCAGTAAATGGCTAGCTTTTCCTAATGCTGTTTTCATGGTCCAGGGGAAGGATTATAGGATCCAAGATACATGGTAAATCTCAGTAAACAAATTAGGGTATATCATTTATCTTTGGGTAGTTCAAATACTTAATGCTAGACCTGGTCTACTTTGAAGCAGTGGTCCAATCAGGCTCGTCGTGTACGGCTGTCCATGTGGTGCACTGCCCACCTCCAAGGGGGTACCATTCTTGTGAATGGCACCTTTCGAAGTTGTGCAATACAGCAGGAAAAAAATAACTATCACAGGGGATTAATGAAAAGAACATTGTTCTGAGGGCTAAAAGAATATAACTCCTTACCTGATTTTGTAGGGTTGAGCCGTTATCTTGATGGAAATTTTAAAGAATAAAAGCATAAGCTGGTCATCTAGGTGACCATGTTTTATGGCTGTTCTACTTTAGTGCCTGTTTTTCCACTTTGTTTAATATCTCATCAACAAGAAGGAGACCACTGAAATGACAACTTGCATTTTAAAATCACCATTTTGAGGCTATCCACACCGGATACAATTGACCTGTCTAAATAAAGTGTACTTTTCAATAGTGTTGAGTTTGTTGACAAGACTGTGCAGCCATCAGCACTATTTTCGAACATTTTCATCACCCTCAAAAGAAACCACATACCGACTGGCAGTCACCCCCCATTTCTCTCCACCTCCTTTATACCCTCACCTCTGCTCTGGGAAACCACAAATTTACTTTTTGTTTCTATAGATTCATTTCTTATGGACATTTTATATAGACAGATTCATACATCAATAGTCTTTTATGACCAACTGCTTTCATTTAGCCTAATATTTTCTAGGTTTTTTCATGTTGTGGCATGTATCAATACATCCCCCTTTTGTGTTGCTGAGTGATATTCCATTGTATGTATATATCACATTTTGCTTATCAGACCATCAGATATGGGCATTTGGGTTGTGCCCACTTTTAGCTATTATCAATAATGCTGCTGGAATATCTGTGTCCACGTGTTTTGTGTAAACCCATGTTTTTATTTCTTCTTGGTATATATCTAGAGGTGAAATTGCTGGGTCAAATGGTAATGCTATGTTTAACATTTCGAGACACTCTTTGATTGTTTTCCAATATGGCTGCACCATTCTACAATTCTGCCAGCAGTGCATGATGGTTCCAATTTCTCCACACCTTCAAGGACATTTATTATCTGTGTTTTTGATTATAGCTATTCTAGTGTGTATGAAGTGGCATCTTGTGTTTCTATTTGCATTTCCCAGATGACTAATGATGTGCTTACTGGGCATTTGTCTGTCTTCCTTGGAGAAATGATGGTATCAGGGTCAGTATTCTAGTTTGGATATGGTACTATAGTTTTATAAGATGTTACCATTGTGTGACTCTGGATTAGGGTGCACAGGATCTCCCAATATTATTTATAAAAACTGTATATGAATATAAAATTATTTCAAAATAATAGGCTTAAAAACAGACAAAAAACTTCAGCATATCCTTTCATACTTGTCAGTAGACTGATGTTTAAATAAACTTATATAACTCATAATATAGCCAGGTATTTTCCTCCGTGAAGAGTAGGAATTGACTCAATAAATAACTAACAATAATGTTTAAAACTCAGACACTTACTCATAAATTATGCACAAAAATTAAATCTGCTCCACAGCTATTAGCCTACATGTGACTACTGCAATCACTGAGTTGATAGATCAGTATAATGCTTAGGAGAATTCTAGCTGGTGTAAGGAGAGCCAACAGTGAAGTTACAAATCTGGTATATAAAGTGGCCCTGAAGATGTATTATATACAATATACATGGCTAATATTGACTTTAAATAATAAAGAATTCTACAGACATACAGAAAATTTAATATGTACTGTTTTGCCTTGGGTAAATAGAATCTAGGTTATCAAAGGCTGGTTTTATATTTTTATTTTATACATTATTTATCTTTTGTGCTTCTGGGGGTGTTGAGGCTAGCAAGGTAAGTTATGCCAATGGCTTTGCTGTTGACTTTTAGAGTCATGTGATGGGATCTCCCTCTCTTTATAATTCTGCTAATTCATTATTCAGGCTGGCAAATTGATTTCTGTGTGATGATGTTCTATGAGCACACTTGTATGATGATTTGGGGGCTCTCGAGTCAATGTTCACTAGTATAATCAACTGTATTATGTGGTTAAGTTCTCAGAAGAGTTAACGTGTCCATTCCCAAACCTGCATGTCCAGTGGCAGAGCTAACTATTCTATGTGGCATGTGATTTCAGTGACTTTTTTTTTGCTACTGTTGACCCTGTATTAACCAAAACTACATACTTTTAGAATTAGCTTCGCAAACTGGGTTGCAGGTTTGCTAATGCCTTGGTCTCCTGCCCGATAGCTTACTTTATTCAGGGTCGCAGTCGAATCTGAGATTTGCTAAGGTTCTGCTAAGAGCCTTCCTGACCATTTGGGGCTCTTATTGCCGAGTGACTTCTCTCCGCCACACTTTGCTGGGGTTACCTGCCCTGCAGCCCACTTTTTAAGCACACGCCATAACCACCCTAGGCTCTCTCAGTCTCTGGGGCTTGCGTCCGCTGTTGATAGTGACACCTTCATCTTGACAAAAGCCAGACCAAAACATGCTAATAGCCACTGCATATTTTGAGGTCAACCAAATTTTAAAAAGGAAGATTCGAGCATAAAGAAATTACACTGTTATATTTATTTTGGAATGAGTAAGGTTTTAATAATTATTTACTGGCTAGAATATTTTTTATATTTTCATATTGACCCAAGGGTTCAATTAGATATATGTCAAATTGTGCAAATTAAGTACCACAAATGGATGCAGAAGCATAGCATAAAGGAGGCAAAAGTCTGGCATCCAACCAACCAAAGCTATATCTTTTAACGAATTGCTTTTTTAACCCGTTTCCCTGCCAATTACTGTCACCGAATCGTATTAACATAAAGCAGTCGCTGTTGCTGATTTATTTGTTGCTTTAAGGTCATACATCTTTGTCTTCTTTGCTTTGGTAACTCTGTAACATAATTTATACATTACTACAATTAATAAATATTGAAATAAGGGGGGTTATGGTCTGAGTATTTATGTAATAATCGTTTTTATCTTCCAACTTAAAAAACAGGTCTGAGAATAATGAAATGCAAAAAAGTTATCTCTATGAAGAATTATGCAATCACTTTATTCGAAATTGGCAGTTTCAAAATATAATTTTGCATTGTTTTGACCAAAAATTGGTTTAAGTTAGATTCTTTCCTTTTCATCATATTCTGTCTGATCTAGGTATGTCGGCTAAACACAAAAATCCCCATGGGAATCTTGCTGTCACCATAGCAACCAGATTGCAGTTTCCAATAGCTATGTAATGAAGTGGGGACATATCTTCAGCACAAAGTGCTAAGTGGAGGTTTGTTTCACTAATTAGGTGGAAAAATCAATTCCTTCATGATTAAAAATGTCACAATTTATGCAGCAGACAAATCTGAAAAACTTCTTTAACTAGTACTTTGTATCTTCGAAGGAGGGATAAAAATAATTAAGATCATTTTTAAATTCTTTTGGTTAACTAGTAAGATAAACTGAAGTTTCCGGGACCAGCTTACTCCAGAATATGGGATGTGCTCCTCGCATTGCTCAGTTTTTAAAGTTGTTAGCTTTGTTAACATTTCATGTGATTTAGGATCAAAAGGGTGATCATTAGAGTTTGACGCTTGCTTTGATGGAAGAGGACAGAGACGGATTATAAATATTTCTTAATCTTCTTGCCTTCTGAAGTTTACTGGGCTTCCAGTGTCCTATGCTTTCTCCTATCCAAATAAACTCCCATCATTAAACGTGTTTTTGATGAATGGGACATCTTGGTTAATTGAGTATATTCGTTGATAGGATCATTCCTGTACCCTTAGAATGAATGGAATACAATTTTAGTCCTTTAGAGTTTTATAATTAAGGTAAACTTTCAAGATATATAGACATGGAGATCATTGGTATGAAGCCCTTCTGTATAACACATATCATATTGACAACCTCTTAATTAAGAGCAAGTGGGAAAAAACTACATACAATTCCTAAACTTAGACACCCTTACTTCAGAGACTTGCAAGTCACCAGGACTGTTGAGACAGTGGGTGGCCCCTTCCACGCTGCTCCCCGGTCCTGCAGAATGCAAACTTCTTTTTCCTTTGGTCACTCAGAAGCCTCCACTCTTTCCCCTTCTGCCTCCTCCTGCCCTTTGTAAGCTCAGGGTTCATGATCTAGAAAGAAAATAAAAGAGAAGCACAGAGATAAATGCTTTGTCTAGTATTCAAGCGGCGAGAGTCACCTTTTAGCCAAGGAGGTATACTTGGGCTAGGACCTTCTTCAGGTCTTTGTTTCTACTCTGGCATAGGCTAAGAAAAGAACACTGCTCTCAGCACATACCTGAGATGTCATTCTTATACACACTTATGAAGCACCTAACAAAGCACCTAGCACATCGTATTTAAAAACTAAAAGTTACATATTGTTAAAAATAATAGTGATCATGATAAGGTAAGGACAGACTTTTTATGCTGCAGCAATATGAGATTGGCTATGCATAGTGTAACAATGGAGGACAGACTATGCAGAGGCTAATGATTGGCACAGATGACACCTGGTTTAGGAATTCAGAGAAGGAAGAGGTTATTTCAAAATGGATTGATTACATTAATTTTTATAAGAACGAAGGATATCTTAATGAGCAGAGGAGAGCTTAGAAAAATATTCTTGATGTTATTATGACCCTAGGAAATTATAAGCAGGGAATACGCATGGTTTGTATGAAGGACAATGTCAAATAGAGCAGCAATATGGTTGATATGAGAGGTTGCACACGAGGTTGTTTCAGGTCATTTCCTTTCCTCTGGACAGAGGAGGGCAAGGCACGAGGGCAGCTTGGCTGCACTGTCTTCCATCCCAGGACTCCGTCAGCTGTACTGGCTATCTAAATGGGCGCTATCTTCTCTTATTACTTCCTAGGATTCTGGCCTGCAGCTGTGGGCTTGGATGAAGAGGATGATCTTAACAAATGCAAGAGATCTGTTTTTGGTCAAAGTATATTCTCCAGAAGAGACCATGACCACCCCAGGACTCCCTGGCCATGCATCGGACTGCTCAGGTACTACCAGGTCTACGAGTTATTTTCAATGTCCCAGATCTCTACTGCTGACCACACATCACCCACTCTCAGTAGATAAATGCATGACCACACATTCATAAGACTAAAATCCAACAACTCCTCACTCTAGTTCATGTGGTCTAAATTATGCAGAGTCAGGTATGTCCTTATGGTTTAAAAAATTGACAATACCTAGAGTTTGAAAGATATTTTACAAAACACAGTGTCCATGATCTAGAGAAGGGAAACATAGTGGTACAATTTGGGGAATTGCTGATTTATTCATTTCCTAATTCATTCAAGCCTTTCTTCCACAGACATTTATGGAACCACTACCCTGTGCCAGGCACTTTGCCCAGCTCTGGGGACTCACATGTGTAAAGGGCAAAGGACCTTGTTATCAATGGGCGTAGAGTCAGCTTTTTCAGGCAATTGACTGATTACTATATTTTAAAATCATTCAGCTTTATCCATGTTTACTAAGACGAACACAGACTTGGTTTATCTCTGAAGGAAGGAGGAATAAATTCATTGAAAAATATGTGTAAGTAGTCACTCTTTTCAGACAGTGTTCAGAAGCATTAATATGCACGGTCTGATTTCCCACTAGCTGATTTATTTAACTAGCAGTTAGCACTTGTGTATTTTCAATAAAGGACATCCCCCCCAACCCCCCGCAATCCAACTGGGGAGAAATCACTCTCGTTTTCTTCAGTGAGCTAAAAGAAGAATTGTCATAATACAATTATTGTCATAATTGTGTGTATGCATGTATGTACGTGTGTGTGTGTGTGTGTTCATGCATGATCACGGCCATCTCTGCTTATACATCTCTGGGCCTCATAGCTGCTTTGATGTGCTTACTCTAATGAAAGAAACAGATGTTGACTTGGACAGCAAGGCTACAAAAGCCACACAGAAAATTACATAATTGGTCTTCAACTATACATTGTACCTTGTTTGAAACAGTGTCAGGGGCCCACAGGAGTCTGCATCGGAGATCAGCGGACCAATCTTTCAGCTTGAAAAATGCACCTTCTTTTTCTCCTATGCTTTGTCTTTTCTTCATCAAAATTAGAGTGATGAGTTCTTCAGTGTGCACATTTATAAATACCTTTTATCATTTTAATTCATCTGCCTCACTTCATGAGCAAGTTTTCCAGTTTTCAAAAATTAAATTACCTATTCTTCCAGTTCTAACTTGGCAAAATACATGGAGACATGGGACTGGCACTGCTTTGTGTAACAGAGACAGGTATTATGATAGACTTCTGTTTTCCCCAGGTCTCTGTGCCATCATAATTCCTGAAGAGCCAAGTATCAGATACAATGCATTCAGAAACAACTATTGTAAAACTCCACTAATGGTGGCTTTCATATTAAAGGCAATTATTGACTTTGCATGGTGAAAAGTCTGGTGGTAGGTGGTCCCAAGGTTGGTGGTTCGGAGGCAGTTGCTGGAGCGGCCTCTCTGGGATTCTCTTGGCCGTTCCTTGTGGTTGGAAGTTGGCAGCAGGCCTCTGCCTGGGGTCTTTATAGAACAGGTGTTGCACAGGAAGGCGATGTATATAAAAGGGTTTTCTCTGGCATGCCTCTTTTCAATGAGGAAAATCTTTTTCTAGAGCACGTAATAGAGTCTCCTTACTTTCATTGGTCAGAACTGATTTAATGTTTACCCCAAGAACAACTGTGGGCAGGGGAATAATAATTTGCTCAGACCAGTCATAATTCATTTGCTAGAATTGGGCATATGCTGACCCACACAAATTGGAATTGCGTTAGCCAGGAAGAAAGGGAAACGACTGTTGTGCAGGCAACTGAGAGCATCTACTATTTGGTTCTCGTCTGAACAAATGTGTTTCTTTATTGTCATACCTTTAGTTCTTTACTAATGTGCCACAGCATTAGCAAATTATTGAATTTATATGTGTGGTTTCACATCTTTGCAATGAGTTCATACTCAGTTTGTAAATTGTCTTTAATCCGAAAACTACTAACACATGATAATGCATACAATATACATAGTTTTAGGCTTATATCACAGCTTAGCACTGTATTCTGTAACGCGGTTAGCTGTTTGTGTTAGGCTTTTTTGATATATTTTTATTTAGCAAGCATCAGAGCAGGAAATCAAACTTAAGAAAGACAATTTCAGAGTATGTAATTTTGTTTGCATACTTTTACTGGATAAAAATATTCAAAATATTAAATAAAATTCAACTGATGCATGAATTACAGGATGCATGGGGCTCTTTAAGAGATTTAAAATATGCTATGCTCCGAAGACATGCATCAGTTGGTAACTCGAAATAGGTCTGTGAGTCTAGAAGGTTTTGGATGCTCTCCTTTTCCTTTATGTCCACGTGCAAACACCCACACATATTCACATGCATGCTATAAAAGTAAGCCCCACTCTCTTGTATATCTACGGTATACACATCCATCACATAGTCCTAAAACAGGCTGTATCACCAGGTCATTGTTTGCAAGTATGTTTGTATAGTTGGATCTTTAGGAAATAAAGATTAATGTAATTACAGGTTATGTAATAAGCACTGCCTGCACTGGTATCCACGTTATGTTCTTTGGAAAAATTTTGACTCCCCTCTATTTATTTAGAGAGAGATAAAAATCATTATCACACAGATGGAAAAATTTTGGCTGACTTGAGAATGGCTCCTCCTCCCTGCCCCACATTGTCCAAAGGTCACACAGTGCAGTTGTTCCTGTCAGACACAGGTCTAACCTCAACACTATAGTTTGTGTGAGGAACATTTAGGATGTGAACACTTGCAGCTTTCCATGAAATATGTTTAAGAAGGAGAACTTTGTAGCCACGTGGACCTGGGTTCAAATACCGGCTCTATTAATTCCCAGCTCTATAACTCTTGGCTGATAACTATTCTTTCAAAGCCTCAGTCACTCCCTTTGTAAAACCAAAGTAATGTGGCATACCTAACTTATAAGGTTATTTTGAGGACCAACTGACGTGATGCAAATACAGTGTCTAGAAAGGAAAAACAATAAAAAAGAAGCTTTTTTCAGGAACTGGGAGTAAAGAGTTCTAAGAATTTTCTTTGTTTAAGCTGTATTTTCCCTTAACATAAATAACTCCATAGAAATATCACTGAAAATCATTAAGATACTGAAGAGAAATTAGATATATTACCATGAATTTTATGTTGCTTTTACTATTAATTTTATAGGAAATCTATTTTGTGCAGATACTAGATCCAAAGTTAACAAGTTAGTTTATTGGATGGAGAGAATATCAACATAAAAACTTCACACCTAGAGAAATGTGAAACAAAATGTGAACACATGCAGAGTGACATGAATATTTGTCAATGTTTTCTGAAGAAAATCATTGCATGTATGCATCTGAGTAAGCCAATTAAGCCCATAAACCCATATTGTCATTTCAAGGTTAATCACAGAAGTTCTAAAGATCATGACCTAAAAGAGTACCGAGTTTTAAATGAAGGCTTTGGAGAACATGCTCATTCCCTCTCTAATGATGTCTTGCATTTATGATGCTAGGTGATACAAGGTTAATAATTAATTTTCTATTTGAGTTGAATTGGAGATTTCTCTAAGCTTCATTTATTTATATAAATCTGGGCCTACGCAGACATAGAATTTGTCATTTCAAGGGCACAGTTGACTTCATAGCTCTCAACTAATTTATATTTTTCAATGACTAACCTGCAGAGAGTGCATCAGCTTGGCAGTTAAGACATATTTTTTGTCTCTTCCTTCCCCCATGGATCCAACCAAAAGCAACATCTTAGAAACCCCATGAGAACGGGAGGAAGAGGGGCTCTTTCTTGTGGCTTGGCTGATGATTGCTGTTTTTAGAGTTCCAGTTCTCATGGGCAGAACCCAAAAAGGAAATTATACTTAAGAAATAGTGTCCCATGTGATGTGTGGAAAAGTTTGGAAATCCACTTGGGCCTCGTGGGAAATTAAAGAGCAGGAAAAATTGGACCAAAGAGATTAAGACAATTTTTAGATTACAAACTCTTTCTGGGAAAGGATTCAAACCAATGCAAATAAGCAGCACAGAGGAGAACGAGGAAGGATTCAAGGACGACTGGGTAAAACTAAATTGCAGGGTTAGGTTAATTGGTATGGGCGGGAAGGCTTCCTATCAGGTTGGAGCAGTGAGCGTGTCTAAATAATGCTGAGAAAATTGAGTTAGAGAGTGTACACACAACACTTAGGAGCCATGATGATTGTATTTCTGCTTAAGCCAGAGATCTAGCTAATGGAAATCATTTTCCTATTTATCCACATGCGCAGGAGAGAAAGGACATCTAGAATTAAATCGGAAGGCAACCTCACGAGCCTGAGTTGGTTGTCTGCAACTCTGATACAATGATGCTGGTTGTAGACCTTCTTAAGGCTACTTTTACTTAGCTTCTCACTTATGTCAAATGAAATTTAAACAGTTAAAGTATATAAGCTCAATTGTGGAAAGTGAAGGATGCAGACATAATCAGTTTTCCAAAACTTTGGGTATAATGATGATGCAGTCAAAACTGATTTTATAAATATTTGTTTAGGTTTTCATTTTTTTTCTTTGTAAAGAGTACACATTTGCTAAATCAAAGCTTTCTACCTGGATTTTTACCTTAGAAACTGGGTGGTCTTCCTTGGAAAAGAGAATACTGAGAAATTTTCATGGGGGTCATTTTAATGCTACTTTAAAAAGGAGATGGTAAGGCAGGGCGTTTTCTGAGAATCAGTTAGTGTTTGTAACCCTGGCAGCAATCTCCTTTCGCTTTTCCTGAATATCTGGCACCTTTTATGAGCAGTCAATACGATCTCTTAAGCCTGACAATATACCAGTCAGGGCTATTTAGTGTTTAGTTTCTTTACTGCAAGGAGCTGGAACCATATCTAGCCACCTTGAGAGAAAAATAAATTTTGTATAAAGCTTTTTGGAGTTCACAGAACGGAATAGGCTGGAGAACCAGACTCTTCAAGTCTGCATGTGTGCAGGACGGATAGGAAGAGAACTGGGTAGCGTGCATATGCCATATTTAAGGAGGCAGGTGCTCTTCCCCTTGACTCACAATCAAGTGAATACCAGTAGATTTGAGAACCTGTATGGTGACTTAGTTCATGTACTTACCTATGGCTACTGGCAAAAGTGCGGAGGCGGAATAAGGATTAAGTCTTCTATTTTGCTTCCCTGTCCAGCCTTCTGTAGAGGGACAGGATGTAAAACATCTCACCCACTACTTATATTTGCAGTGGAAGGTTTTCCTCATGGAGGTGGGGCATTGAATGTTGAACACACACACACACGCGCGCACACACATCATGATACCATACACTGTAGTTAGTGTTCAGAAAATACTTATTTATTACAATCAAAATTGGTAAGAGTAAAAGAGTTTAATTTAGCACAATAGTCATCTGAAATGAGTTGATAATAAAGGTTTGTTATACAGATTATATAGGGAGTTCTAGCATCTTTTTCCCATGAACTTTAAATTGAACAATAGTGTTTCTGGTAGAAGCTTCTTTTGAAAAGGCTGGGAGAAAATCGTAATTCACAAAGGTGCCATGCTTTAAAGAATTTGTTAGTATTAATGTGACCTTTAAAACTGTATCTAATGATAAACCAGGTATAAGTCAAGAAAATCATGTCAGTGAGATCCACCATCCATATTCAGAACCAGACTTTGTTTTAAGGTAGGATAGAGTACAAAAGTGTATTCTGGGTCACTTCACTATCTAGACAATATCAAAATTGAAACAGAAGTCGTATCAATGGATCATAAATATTGATGCGTAACTTTTATGTTCTTTCTCTTTTTTCTTTAATTTTCATGGCATTCATTTATAAGAAATGTCTATCTCCAGTTTTACTCCTTGTTCAAAATTTTGGAGGCATTGGTGACCACAGTTAGACATTTGGGCTCATTATCGCAAAAGAAGGAAGAGTGGGAAACACCGTGATGATCATGGTGTAGCCAAATGAGTGATTTAGGGCAGGGACAGTGTTGCCACTGACTTGTTATTATTGTTTCTGTGGTTGTGTGAAACTACTTTCAAGGCTTCGTAAGAACATATAGAGTTTAATTTTAGTCTTCTAAATGAAAATTTCCACTTTTCATTAAAGGAAAAATATGCAAGGTTTTTCATCTGCATTACTGTGAATATGAATTTATTTCACTGGAATGTAATTGCAAATCATTACACTAATTTCCTATGTAAATGTGTTAAAAATTGACAATTTTTGTTTTGCTTATAACTCATTGAACACTTAGTCATGTAAATAGAAAAAAGAGACTTGCTATCAAAACAAAAACAAAGTAGGAATTAAATTGGCAGTTTCTAAATGCATAGTTAAAATTTTTCACATGACATTTGTGGATGAGTGTCCCACATAGGGACAAGGCTGTGTTCCACTTGCTCAGAATCTCGGCCATGGATCCCAGTAAGCCTTGTGTCCTGCGAAGTGCCATCAGTCTCTTCAAAATCCCCATTAGCACCTCTGGTGATGTCTCTTGTATTCAGTATTCGCTGAAAACAACCAAAGCCCACTTTGGCTGAGTGAATAGAAAAAGAGTTCACCATGAGGATATTAGGAATTCATAGAGTGTTGGGTGCTTCAAAATAGGATTCAAAGTTACCTAGCCAGCAGCCATGTAGAACTGAATCATTGGGCTGCTTTATAAATAAAACTGCAAATTTTGCTGGGACCTACTTTTTTCAGACACTGTTCCTCTTGCTGTAAAGAGAGAGACCCTCGCTACCTCACTGCTCTAGTTGCTAGCTCAGATGCACTTATTAGGGTGACCTTAGGTGCCATGCCTGTGTTGTAGCATTGAAACCTCAGGAAGTGAGTAGTATTTGGCATTTTCTGGCTCTTAGAGTGGGAGAGATTTATTCATATGTTGATGAACTCCCCAAAGAAGGAAAAAAAGTTTAGCATTCTAAAAACCGAAATACAGAATTTGTCACAAGCAGGGAATTCACAGAAAGACACAAAGTAGTCTTGTAACTACAGATAAAATACTTTAAAACATGCTTCAAATAATCTGAAGATGTTTCTGTCTCATCACCCTTTCCTGTTACCTAAAGTGAACACCTTACAGGTATACATTAAACCCAGATTTGGAAGAAGGATCCTATTATGGTCTTATCATCATTAATCCTCAGTGAAATTTAAGTTCTTTCTCCTAATTGCTAGAATGGAAGGTAGGAAAATCACATTTTGAAGGATGGAGGATTTTGGTAGTCAAAATTCTAAAGAGTGCTTGTCCTCCCAGATTAACATCTCCTGATTTTGCAGTCAAATATTTACCTAAGTTGAGCATTTTTATCATGAAAATGTGTTGGATTTTGTTAAATACTTTTTCTGTATCTATTGGGCATATGATTTTCATCCTTCATTCTGTTCATTGATTTATCAGTTTGTGTATTGAACCATCTTTGCATCCCAGGGATAAATCCCACTTGATCATAGTGTATGACCTTTTCAATCTCCTATTGAATTTTGTTTTCTACTGTTTTGATGCAACCGTTTGCATTTAGGCTCATTGGGGATAATAAGCTGTAATTTTCCTTTCTTGTGCTGTCTTTGTCTGGCTTTTGTGTTCGGGTAACACTGGCCTTGTAAGATCATTTTAGAAGTGTTCTGCCCTCTTCCTTTTTGAAGAGTTTAGGTCGGACTGGCATTAATTCTTCTTTAAATGTTTAGTAGAATTCAGTAGAATTCAGCAGTGAAATCAATGTAGTCCCAGACCTTTGTTGTTGTTAGAATGTTTTGATTAACTCAATATCTTTACTGGTTATTGATCTGTTCTGATTTCTATTTCATCGTGATTAAGTGTTGATAGGTTGTGTGTTTCCAGGAACTTACCTATTTCTTCTATGTTCTAATTTCACTTAGGTCTCCTCTCTTTTTTTAAAATTTAGTCTAGCTAAAGTTTTGTCAGTTTGGTCTAATCTTTTTTAAAAAACATGACTCTTCCTTTTGTCAATCTTTTATATTTATAGAAGGAATGTACTTCAACACAGCAAAGACCATATAGGACAAGTCCACAGTGAGCATCGTACTCAGTGGAGACAAACTGCAAGTTTGTCTGCTAAGAGAGGAATGAGACAAGGGTGTCCCCTCTTGCTAGTTGTATTCAGCATAGTACTGGAAGTCCTAGACAGAACACTTCAGCAAGAAAGTGAAACAGAAGGCATTCAGGTTAGAAAGGGAGAAGTAATATTGTCTGGGTTTGCAGATGACATGACTCTCTCTATAGAAAACCCTAAATTCCACCAAAAACTTAGAGCGAATAAACAAATTTAGTAAAGCTACAAAATGCAAAATCAACATACCAAAATTGATTGCAATTCTCTATACTAGCAAGGAACTATCAGAAGAGGAAATTAAGAAAAATTCCATTCACAATAGCATCAAAATAATAAAATACTTAGTAGTAAACTTAATCAAGGGGATGAAAAACTTAAACACTGAAAACTACAAAAAAACTGATGAAAGAAATTAAAGAAGACACGAATAAATGGAAAGACACCCTATGTTTACAGATTGGAAGGATGTATACTTATGTGTGTGTGTGTGTGTGTGTGTGTGTGTATAGATATATACATATATGTATATTTAATCCTCACCTGAGGATATGTTTATTGATGAGAGAGAGACAGAGACAGAGACAGAGAGACACTGATGTGGGGGCAAAACGTGATCATTTGCCTCCCATAGAAGTGAATTTAAAGGGCAGGTCAGAGAAAAATCAGAGCATGAAGACAAAATGTGTTGTTGGCATTGAAGACGGAGAAAGAGAGCTACAAGCCAAGGACTGTGGATCTCAACTATGCTAAGCTGAGAATGATCCCTAGCCAACAGCTAACGTGGGAATAGGAGCCTCATTCTGAAATCCCCAAAGAACTAAATGTGGCCAACACCCTGAGTGACCTTGAAAGCAGGTTCATCGGCAGGGCATCCCACATGTACTGTGGGCTTGCTCACACAGTGACCCAGCCTGGTGAAACCTGGAGCAGAAACCCACCCGAGCCAGGGACTGCCCCGGCTTCCGATCTGAGCGGCAATGTAATAAATGTGTGTTGTTTGAAGCCGTTAAGCCTGTGGTGATTGTTTTTGGTATCAATGGAAAACTAATACAAGGAAATAAGAGACTGGAATATGGAGTCAAAGCTGGTCTTCTGGTTCAAAAACGAGCCCTACGGATTAAGACAACACTCCAACAGCAAGTGTTTTAGGCATAGGGGTTAACTGGGAGATGGGAAACAGAATTTGAAGAGAAGCTGGAGGGGACTGGGAAAAGCAGCCTACTGAAGACACATTTGATACTCATTTGATTGACCATTCCATTCTTAACTGGTTTGCAGTCTAAATATGCCTGTTTTGGTAAAATAGTATTTATTCTACCATCATTTGCAAATAAGATCCTTATATATCACCTTCAAGAAGGACCAAGAGAAATGGAGCGCAGCTTGGCATTTCTGCTGATTGGCATCGCTGGTGAAACGGGCTGTACTGATCCACACACCTTAGAATATACTCAGAACATTTTTAAGAATTTTCTTCTCAGTGAATATACTGGCATAAAATTAAGCCAATATTACATACTCGGTATTTATATAGAAAGAAATCCCTCATTTCCCAAATTCTGAATTACTCTTTTTAACAATGCCAGCATTTGTTTTTATTTATTTATCCCTCTATGATTACAAACATTTGGGAAAGTTTTGGTTTAAAAACAGCAACAAAATACCAACAGATGGGTTGTTATTTCCAAATAGACTTTGTTTTTAATTACCTATAATAAGAAGATATAGACTTCTGGGCCAATGAATATAACACTGAGAAAAATTCATATATAACCAAACTGGTAATTTTGGAATGTTGGAGGAAGGTTAGATTAGGGTACCTCTTACTCTGTGGAGCTGACAGCAGCTAAACAAGTTAGAGCCAGGGAGAGAGGATCAAGATGAACCAGCTTGGTCCTCATATATCCCTTGATCCAGAGGTAGGTTGTTTGGCCATATCTAAACCATGATGTATAGCTCTTACTGGCCATATGCTAACCTCTCAATCCCTGGGCTAGCTGCAGACCCCTTCATCACATTGCCTAAGCATGATGTGCAGGAGCACACCAGAAGAAAATCAAAGTACTGTTTAGCAGAAGGGAAAAATGAATGCTGGGCACATTCAAACAGTGATGTTACTACTTTAAGTTTACTTTATAAAGTGATGGATTACTTAACAGGAAAAAGGGAGAAAAGCGTAACTTTACAAGGTGTACTTTCTTGAGAGGCGTAAGTTGATATTACCTACATGGTATTAATCAGTTATTTGTATTTGATATGTTAACATATCCAATGTTTGTTAAGTAACAATGTTGATCATAGTATCTTCCTTTAAAAGTTGTAAACAAACAATAAGTATTAGCAAACTGTCAATTAGTGTCATATCCTCACTTAATCCTATACTTAATTTTCAGAAGATATATATTCCTTGCCAAAATATATATTCAATAAAGCTCTGGAAGCTTTTATTTGATTTTGTTTTTAATTGCAATTTTTACTTTCCCTGTACTGAGAAGAGATTTCAGACAGGACATGTCTACAAGTGTTAATATTCTATGCTCACAGACTGGAACTGTTATGCAAACAAAAGAGCTCTGGGTGAAATCAGTTGCCTGCGATTCCGTCCGGATCTGGGGGCTGCGTGGAGTAATTAGGCAGGGCCTCCAGATGCTGCAGGTCAGCGCCTGGGTCTTAAAATCAAACAGAACCAGTTTGGGTCGCAGCTTCCTCACTCTCCAGCCATGTGACTTTGAACAATTTACCTCATTTATCTTCCGTTTTCTCATCTTTGAAAGGAAGATCAAACGGACTTCAAAAGTTTGTCAGGATTAGACGAGATGAAGCAGTTGAAACATTTATTGTAGCTCCTGGTATAATTCAGCACTCAGGTTAGCCGTTCTTTATTTTCTTATTGGAACCCACTATGTAATGACTTCTAAATTGTAGTGATTCAGGATAGATGCTTCCCCAGCTGGCTGTTTGAAACTCTTTCTCTATTTTTTTAATTTGCTCTGTCGGAGGACTACCTTCTCAT
>PVJD01009915.1:0-58210 GCA_004026545.1 Mormoops blainvillei
ATATTGACAATCAAACCACACACGTAGAGAACATTAGTTAGGGGGGATAAAGATTTAACTTCAGTTTAAACCTCTACTAATCATTTTCTCATGGAATCGAGTTCCTGACTAGATTGTTTATAAGAAGTTCTGCTGTGATAGTCTGCTTTTAAAAAGTTTATATTGGCATCCTCTGTGAAATATCAAAACTTCAATTTCTGTAAAGCTTAATGTAGGAAATACATATGTTTAGACTTTGCTATAGAAAGCTGTTCACTTAAAGTAATAAACTGTTTTTCAGAGGTATAGAAATTTGCTCATCAAACTTATAACATTGATCTCTTTGACTTCAGCCTGTATCTTGTTCTCATTAAGTCAACTAATACAAAAGCTGCATCTGTTCTCTTCTCAGTCAAAATGTTTATTTATTCAGATCTTAATCTTTGCAAAGTTTTTGCAAGTTTACAAAGTAAATAGTTTTTATAAGAGATTTATTTTAAAATGTTTTAATACCCAATGCAAAGCCTCAATTCTTCTGCACTGGCAGCCCATGATATCTCTACCAGTGGGACACACTATCTAACTTCTAGGGCCTAAAGAAGAAAAAGGGGGTAGCAAATAGGTGAGGAATTCCTATCTCTTCCTTCATCTCATCACTGATACTCAGCTTTATCACCTCAGTCTAAACACTGTTTGGTTCTTAGGTTGAGGCTCAGCTAAAAGTCTCTGTTCATTAGAGACCAGGATTCAGTAGCTGCAGGAACTCAGTAACCAAATTATTCTAAAGAACCGTAGTATCCTGGGATGGGCAAAGCAATCAGAGCTGGTAACTTAATAGTCCTACAAGACATCATAGCCCAACGTCACCTACAGAAGTCACTGAACACAGAGCTGAGCCCCTCCCTGTGCCCTAGAACCATCTCACAGACAGCCCTGTGACCCCACTTATTCTCATTAGTGAGTCATGAGGAAAAACAGCTCTCCATCTGGGCGAGCAAAGCAGAGAACATCTACAAAGACCTGCCATTGTTTTTCTTGCCACTGCATTTGTAGTTGTCAGAAAGAGGCTCACAGAAGCACTCTGACCAGGTGTCTAGGAAAAAAAAAGAATTAGGGGAAGAGTCTTTGTCACCCTGAAATGCCCAGTTCATTATTGGATCCTGTTGTCTTTCTAAAATCTGCTCATCATTATTGGGTGGTAGACTTTGCAAATTTCAAAGATTCCTTGGCAATTACTGTATTTTTGTTACCTTCCACAGACAGTACATACCTCTGTGAGTATTAGATCCACATAAACAACCAATAGTACTACCTGAAAACATAGCTGGGGTTGTTATAATCCCAATGTCAAATATATTACTAATACAAAGATATGTGATTGGATTAAAAGTACTCAACCATACAAAATTACAAATTCCACTATTGAATAATTTTAAATTTCCTGAAACAACTCTCACCTGACTTACCATTATTTTGAGAAAGTAATAGCAAGAGGATGTTACAAATTACAGGATAGATTAAAACAAGGGATACTTAAAAGAAGAAACGCCACTGACATGTGCACATTAGTCCTTTGTTTCTAAGGAGAAGCTCAAATTCGTGGCTCTTTAATCCATCTTCATTTGTCCCACAACCCAACCCAATAATCCATTCATCATGGGACATTTTTCTACACGTCTTTAGGGAACCTCACAGAGTTATTTTATCCACATGTATTTTCATCAAGGAAATGATATGTTTCATGATTAGTAGGGCAGAGGTCTTAATGAAATATGTACCCTCTCTGGCCCTAGCTTAGAGACTTTCAAACATGGGGTGTTCCTGACGTTATGTGTTGATCAAAGGAAAGAATGATGACTTTCCACTGAAGACTCAGTAAAGGAAAGAATGAGAGTTTTACCCCGAAAATTCAAAGGAAGTAATTAGTCATCTTTACACTTTAATCATGACAGGCAGGGGTCTTCACCTACTGTGTCATAAAACCATTCAAATTAGGCCAAGAATTTGGAATATTTAATCATTTAAAAAAATTTATTATGTCCCTATTCTGTTACTTTAAGAAACGTCACAAAGGACACTCACTAAGCTAATCAAGTGTTCTAAAGTGCAACAGGGCTAAACTAGGTTAAGTGAAAGGTAAGTTGTCTACTGCAATGTCACGTAACAGTCAGGTGATTATTGGACTGGCTAAGAACTTTGCCTGATAATTACTTAGGGCACATGATCAGGGCAGTAACCATTTGTAGCAGAGACTATTGGTATCTCCAGTATCTACCTCCCTCTTCCTTATTATTTTTTACTGGCCAGTGACCACCTTCAGTAAAGCCTTCATTTCTCAGTTTCCTTTACAGCCAGTGTAGCCACCTGACTACTTTCTTGCTAGAAGGATGTAGGTGGAGTATCTGAAAGGTGTCTCTATTGTTCCATACTTCCTCTTTCCTGTCTCCAGTTTGGATCAGGAGGTGAGACAGAGTCTCAAATGGAAAACCCCCAGGTGTCTGTGGACTGTGGAGCCGCCATATGAGACCTAGACTGTCCATGCTTCTTAACCTGAGAGAGAAATGAACTACTATCTTGTTTAAATTCCTGTTGTTTTGTTTCTTTCTTCTCTGCCTTTTATAGCTTAATCAAATCCTAACTGATACATCATCTCATCTCAAAAGAGTGACATAAAGATACAGGAACTATGTGGGTATAGCAAAGAGAGTGAATATTTTTGTGGACACATCGAGTCACTTTTATATTAGGTAATGATCAAATTTTACATATTGTTACCTGTTTTTTAAGGCTATATTGTAAAATATTTTCAAGTGTACCAAGAAATATTTAATCTTCAAAATTTCTGCCAACAAACAATTCGAGAACCAAGATAATAACACCTTCACTCCATGTGAAGGTGTGTTTCCTTCTACCTGTCTCTAATCATCCATTTAAAAGTTACCTTGAGAGCAAAGGGTCACGTTGTCTGTCCTTTGGCTTTTGACCTTATAAAGGTTGTTCTTAATCTGCTGACTATGACTAAACTAGAGCATCGGAGTAGCCATGTGAAGCAGATTCCAGCCTATGTTTGGCTGTAAGAACAGTGAATGTTTTGAAGGTAATGCAAGACACTAGTATGTTGCAGTAGCGATTACATTGCAGATTTTCCTCAGCTGATTACCCACCTCTGTGAAGTGCTTTTAGTGGATCCTACTTGTTCGCTCCCCCAGGCATTAGATATTTCGGTAGCCATGGAGCTAAACCATTGTCCAAAATCCTGAGATTCCTTTCCCTACCATCAATATACACACTGTGGAGAAACACGCTAAGCCATTGGAAAGCCCATCCAGTGCTGAGAGAATTAGGGGCTGGAATAGGGTGCCATTTCTATCTTTTCCGATTAATATATGTTGAACTATAGCAGGAGGGGGATTCTATGGAGACTTTCAATAGGCTACTAATTGTTAAAAGTAGCTCACAGATATGATTCTCCAGCAGGCCTCTATTCATTTAAGAAATCTATATTGAGTTTTATATGGGTTGTGAAAATTAATATTTATTTATTGTAGACACATTTAGAAGTGATAAAGTACCCAAAGACCAAAAATATCACCATCCATAATTCTACCACCCATCATAGTTAAGATTTTTGCTATGAATCCATCTAGTCTTTTTATCTAAAAATATATATGTAACCCAGGCATCAACTGGGCTCACTTCCCTTTAGAAGAGAGAGCTGGTTAAATTGGAGCACACGTTCACATCTGTTAAGTACAGACTCCCGTCGGCCCTCACTAACCCCTGTCTACTAGCCATGAGTTCTCAGGTTTTTTAGGGCTTACTTCCTCATATTTCGCTCTATTTCTATGCCTCTATGGCTCAGAGTTCTGCATACAATGCTCAGCTACAAAGCCCAAGCCCTTTGGGGATTTCAGTAAAAATTCCACTCACATCCAAGCATTTTATGATTTTATTACCTTTACTAAATATTGGGAGGCGGTCACATTTTGAAGAGCATCTCTGGCCATCGTTTTGGTGCTTCTTAAACCTGAGCCCCCTCTCCAGAATAATAAATATCTTACACGTCTCTGTAACAGACTCGTCCTACTCATTTTTAGCCACTATTTTTTCAAACAAATGCAGTTTCTTTCCTAAGAGGATGAGTAAAATTTTAACCTCTTCAAACTTTACCTACAGTATATTTATTTATTGTTGTTTTAATTTTATTTAACTTTATTTTTTAAAGTTTAAATATTTTATTGTTTATGCTATTACAGTTGTCCCAAATTTTCCCCCTTTGCCCTCTCCACCCAGCCCATCCCCCACTCCCAGTCAATCCCCACACCATTGTCCATGTCCACGGATCATTCATGTATGCTCTTTGATCCCTTCACCTTCATTCAGCCAGTCCCTCCCCTTTTACTTCTGTCAGTCTGTTCCATGTGTCTATGCCTCTGGTTCTATTTTGCTTGTTAGTTTATTTTGTTCATTGGATTCCACTTATAAGTGAGATCACATGGTATTTGTCTCTCACTGGCTTATTTCACTAATGTTTAAACTCGTATGTACTAGTTTTATAATCTTTTTTTTTTCATTTTAAATTCAGGTTTATCTTTTAAATTAAATTTATTAGGGTGATATTGGTTAATAAAATTATATAAGTCTCAAGTATATAACTCTATAATACATTATCTGTATATTGCATTATGCAGCCAATATCCAAAGTTAAATCTCCTTCCATCGCCATACACTTGACCCCCTCTACCCTTCAGTAGCCCCCCACCCTCTTCTCCTCTGGTAACCACCACACTGTTGTCTGCGTCTATGAGTTTCTGTTTGTTTGTCTTGCTTATTTGTTGCTTTTTTTATACTCCACATATAAATGAAATCATATGGTTCTTCACTTTTTCTGTCTGACTTACTTCGCTTCGCATTACCTTCTTTGATAATTATTAACTGTATTGTGAAAAACTTCCTCACTACTCTATATTACTCCCCACATCATTTTTAGTGGCTGTTTATTAGTTATTACTTGGATGGACCATAATCTACTTATTTCCTATTGTTGGAAATTGAAGTCATTTCCCACCTTTCTAGAAGAAAACACTAGAAAGAACATTTTAATACACATGAAAAGAAATGAAATGGAAACTTCACTGACTTCAAAGACTTCAAAGAAAGCTGTATGATTCAGATTCTAATGACTACCCAGAGAGAAGATTTGTAGATTTGGGCAAGAGGCTATGCACAGTTTTATTTTTTAAAGATTTTGTATACTTATTTATTTTTTAGAGAGGGAGAGGGGAGGGAGAAAGAGAGGGAGAGAAACCATCAATGTGCAAGGCACACATCGATCGGTTGCCTCTCGCACATGCCAGCAGGGGCCCTGGCCCACAACCCAAACATGTGCCCCGACCTGGAATCAAAGCAACAATGTTTTGGTTTGCGGGACAATGCCCAGCCCATTGAACCACGCCAGCCAGAGTTATTTGTAGTTTTAAGTCTTTTGGCACAAATTGCCAACTTGCTCTCTAGAAAACTTTTACTATGATCTACTAGTAAGTCATGGCAGAGCGTTTGTTTTCTAAGCCTCTTTTACTACTAGGTTTTGTCAGTTTGCCAATCTAATAGGCAAATACGGCATTCGATTTTTAAAGTGTATTTCTCATATTACAAGTGAAGCTGAATATTTTCATATGTTTTTTGACTATTTTTATTTTTTAAACATTATTTGATAGTAACTCTTTACCATTTTTCAACTTGGGTATTTAGTTTTTTGAAATATAAGAGCGGTTTTTATGTTCTTTCCATTTGTTGTTTATCTTTATACTAATTTTATAAGTACAAAGGTTTTTCGTAATTCAAGTTTGTCTATCTTTTCTGTAGTAGAGTTTTTCCTTAATATACACCTATAGAGATCTCAAATCAGAAATCCTTTTGGCTATTTATTCACCTGTCTCTTTCATGGTTTTATTTTTAACGTTTAATCTTTAATCCATATGGACTTTGCTTTGGTGAATGATATGAGTCAGGGCTCTAGCTTCCCTTTTCGGATAGTTGCCTTATTATTGAATGATGCCAGTTTTCCGTGACTTGAAATGTCATGTTATTGCTGCCAAAATCTCCCCCAAACTTGTGCTATTTCTTGGGCTCTGTGTTTTTTCTCTCTGGATCTGTGTCTCTATTCTTGCATTATGTCAATTGTTGATATTTTACTCTTTTAAAAAATTTTAACACCGCTTCTGATTTGTAATATACTCTGGTATCAAACACCGTTCTTGTTACTATTTCATGGAATTCTGTTGGTCAGTCTCATGGCATTTACAATTATCTTGTTAAATGAAAAAAAAATGCCTTTGGACTTCTGATTGGAATTGCATTAAATGTGCATACTAATTCAGAGATAATTAAAATCTCCACAACATTAAATCCTCTTTTAAATAAAAATTTTATCCTTCATTTGAATTTTTAATTTGTTCTTTAGTTATTAATTTCCCGTGTTATTATATTATCATGAGAGTTTATAGCTATTTTGATTTCTTCTGTGTTCATATGTATTGAGCTATACTCCATGGAGTGATATGATATAAATTTTTATAAATGACCCCTAGAGAGAAATTTTACATTTTTTTTTAAAGATTTTTCTTTTTTCCTTTTTTTTAGAGAGAGGGAAGGAAGGGAGAAAGAGAGGGAGAGAAACATCAGTGTATGGTTGCCTCTCGTGTGCCCCCCACTGGGGACCTGATCCACAACCCAGGCACATACCCTGACTGGGAATCAAACTGGCAAACGTTTGGTTCACAGGCTGGCACTCAATCCACTGAGCCCCACCAGCCAGGGTAAAATTTTACATTTTCTATAAGGTATAAAGTTCAACATACATACCAAAGCAACCTTATTCCTCAACATCCTATTTTTTATCTTTATTTGCCTGATACAAAGTTTTCAACAGTTATTATTTTGTCAATTTATCCTTTTATTTCTTTTTACAATTTCTGCGACTTTGAAAAATTCTTTCTTCTAACTGGGCATTGGATAACTAAGTCCTCAGGCCCAATAAATCCTACAGCCTGTATTTGTAAAGAAGTTTTACTGGAACGTAGTCACACATTCATTTATCTGTTGTCTAGCTAGGGCTACTCCCCACGCTACAGCTGCAGAGTAGCATCGATGCAGATTGTATGGCCCACAAAGCTGAAAATACAGGGGTGAGCAAAAGTAGGTTTACATTTGTGAGCACATGAAACACAATTTATTATTTTAATGAAGGCCAGCAATTTGAGCATCTAGGGTAAGTGGAGGCAGTCTGGCTTCCTCACCCAGGTGTCTGGGGAAAAAAAGGGAAGCAGTTTCTCACAACCTGGAATGGGCCTGATAAAGTGTGTTCTCATAGCCTTGAGTCTGGGTCCGATAAACGGGTCCCATAAAGTGAAGTGGGATCGCATGTGCAGCTCACGCTATGTTACCTAACATTTTGACCTGATGCCAGCTTTGTCTGTGCTAGTACTTAAGGAGGTAGGGGTTTCTCACTGTGCGCACAGACACAGACATGCAGAGGGGACAGGTAACATGCACTTGACCTGCAGTATGACACGCAGCTTACAGCATGCGTGGACTGCCCACTCCTGAATAAAGGCACGTCAGACATCCCAATGGCTCCGTGAGTATTCCTGCATCTACCCAAATCTCGTGAACCTGTCCAGCCTTGAAAGGTTGCAATGCAGGGCACTTATGAGTTTGTGTTTCCAAACTGCTATTGGAGTCCTGCTGCCAGCCGCCACCCGCTAGGCAAAATTCCAGAAGCAAAGTTTTAGTGATAAAGGAAAGCAGTCTTTATTTAAAAGCTTCACAGTTTTGGAATAATAGCTTTCCACATGCATTGGTCATTTATGCCTATCAATTAAGGCTAAACTCTTTAACGGTTTAGTTACAGCTTTAATCACTTAAACCTATTAAAATTAGGACTAAACTCTAATACCTGAGTTCTTCTAGCATTTGCCTGTTAGTGTTAATTCTATTATTCCTATAGGTTTAGTTTACAAATTAAAACAACATAAGATATAAAAGCTACACAATTTTGGAAGAATGGCAGGCTTCTGGCTCAGAAGTCATCCCCTCTAGAACACACAGAGAAGAATAACCCTGCTACCCTCTGCCAAGCCAGCCTGACTCTACCCTGTGCCCGGAGTTCCTTCCCATCCAAAATACTGTCCACTGGGAAATGCAGCACGGTCATCCAGGTATCCTCACGGAAGAAGAGAGCTGGAGAGTCAGAGGGAGCCCACGCCCACCCTTCTGAGAGCCCTTCTTTTATTTAAAATCTTCTTGCCTATAGTTCCATGTGCTCTGGAGGCATTCAGCTTCCCAGCCAAGCCTGTCCTAGACCGTTTACCATCGCCTTGACAAACCCCACCTATAGCCCCTTCCTACTTCTCCCCAGTGATCTGATCATATCTCTAAGTATCACGTGTACCTAAGCGCATGGTGAATGTAACTCACATTCTTTTCAGTTAATAAGGCCACTGTAATAACCATAACCTGCATGTCTTTTTCCATATGAACAACTGTAAACCTACTTTTGCCCACCTGTGTATTTGCTATCTCTCTCTTTTAAAAAAAAACTTATTGACATAACATTGTTTAACAACATTATATAAATTTCAGGTGTACAACTTTATATGTACTTCTTGTATACACTCTGTGTGCTCACCACCTGAAATCTACTAATAAGACAAGAACTAACAAGTGTTGGAGAGGATGTGGAGAAAGGGAGCCCTTGGACTCTGCTGGTGGGGATGTAAACTGGAGCAGCCATATGAAAACGGCACGGTGTTTCCTCAAAAAAATCAAGAAGAGAACTACCACATGACTCAGCAATCCCTCTTCTGGATACTTCCCCCCGATTTTGCGAAATTACAGTTTTTTGATAGAATTTACAAATATAAACACAGTATTCATAAAGATAAATATGCCCCTATGTTTATTATTGTCTCTTGACAGAAAAATTTACCCATGATTTGCACAAAAATAATCTATGTTTTATTTGCCCAGGTTAACATTCACTCTTTCACTATATACTTAAGTTTATTTTTTTCAGTAGTTTAACAACATAATTTTACAATATATGTATCACTTAGAATATCAACTGTTTTTTGTCACTCTCCCCTCATCTCAGGTAACTCTATTTTTCCAACTGCTTTCAAACATACATATGCATATACAATACCTCCTCCAAATTTATCATTATTTTTCCAGTGGAGAACAAACTCTACATGCTTCTCTGCAAATTGTTTTCCGAATTAATATCACATCCATCCAAGAGACTGAATATAGGATCAAATCAAGCCTTTTTGATTGCTGCAGAATAGTTTATAGTGTAGGTATTGTACCATTTCGGTAGTGGCTGTGCGATTTTACATTCCCACCAGCAATGTACAAGAGTTCTGATTTCGCTACATTACATTCTCACCAATACTTTTTTTGTTTTTTTAAAAAATTATGAAAGCCATCCTAGGAGGTGGGAGGTAAGTTTGATTTGCATTTCCCAGATGAATTATGGATATCTTTTGTGAAGAAATGTCTATTTAAGTCCTTTGCCCATTTTTAAAGTGGGTTATTTCTCTTTCTATTGTTGAGTTGCCAGTGTCTTTATATATCCTGCATATATTTGCACCTTGTCAGATATACAATTTGCAAATATTTTTCTTCATTTGTGAGTTGTCTTTTCACTCTCTCTGTAGTGTCTCCAATAGTCTGAATTTTCATGTCTCATTCCCCTACTCCCCTACTACCATTCATATTGAAATCCTAAACTCCAAAATCCTATTGAGTATTAGTAGATGAAGCCTTTGAGGGTCAGGGGTATTGATCAAGAGGATGGATCCCTCATGAATGAGATTAGTGCTCTTATAAAATAGACCTCAAAGAACTCCCTAGGCCTCCCACCATGTAAGGACTCGAGGAGGTGTGTGCAGCCTGGAAGAGGGCTGGAGCTCAGCCCTGTGCGAGACTCCGTTCTTCCTCTGCTGATGCTGTTTCCAGCAAGAGATGGGGAGCTTCTGCGCTCTTCCTTCTTTCACTTCTCTTTTGTTATGTGGACCAAGTGGCTTTGCTCTTTTGATTGTCCTTTTAATTTGAAGTTACATATTTCAGTGTTCTACTAGAATGGAATAACATTTACTTTTTATTTATTATGTCAAGGACATGTATTATCTACTTACCCCTATGTAATAGAAGCATAATTTTTTTCTTTACTTCATCCCCAACTTCCTAGCTGTACTGGTAAAATCTATTATTCTATATGAAATTTATTATTCTTATTTTCATATTCCATGAATTCTTTTTTAAGAATTAGTCTTGTCATTACATTTAGTTTCAGATCCATAATAAAAATACTGTTGGTGATTCTATTTAAATATTTTTGTGCCTCTTAATGTTTCTTTGAGTTCTTTAAAAAAATTACTGCTTGTAGAAATTATTTTTTCAGAAAGTGTATATAATTGGTCTATGTTTGGCTTCTTGCTCATGTAAAACTATACTTCTATTTCCTGTAGGTTAATGATAGCTTGGCCAAGCACAGAAATTTAAGGCACAATATTTTCTCTCAAAACACTAATTTCTGGTACTTAGTATATGGAGGAGGTTTTTAATGCCACTATAGATTTCTTCTTTTTCTGTTTATCTCTAAAGAATTGTTATATTTTTAATATCTGGATTTCATACATTTTCTTCACGTAGGGTGAGAACACTTTTTTGGTAAGCCTTTAAGGTTCAAAAAATCTGTTTTTCTTTAGACCTGGGAAAATATCTTCCATTATATACTAATTAATGCTTCACTTCCTTTTGCTTTCTTTTTCTCAAATGCAGATGTGTTTGTGAGTGCATGTGAGTGTGTGTAATTTCCAGTTTTGTTCTTGCTTATTTCTGGACAATTTAATCCTGCTTTCTCATAATCTCTCTCTTTTTAAAGAATCACTCTCCTTAATATTGTTGCTTTTTTAGACTCCTGTGTATTTATTCATATATCAATTTTATTGCTGTCAGATCATTAAATCTTACGAATGCCTCTTGTTGTTTCATAGATTCTATGTTAACCAACAAATATAAGATTTCTAATATCCTGTATTAAAGTTTGTTCCCTTTTTTGTTTGTAGAGGAATATTTTCTCTGATTTCTGATTGCTCTCTTCTATTTTCAATTGCTGTATCTTCTCATATATTCACGATGTTTTATTTTGCTAATGAGGGAAAGAGTTCTAGACTTATTCATACTGGGAGGTAAGAAGGCATTGGAGAAGAGATTGTAAGGAAAGGTGTTAAAATCCCCAAGCTCAGAAAAACTGAGCAGGGGCGAACATTCATTTATCCTAGTTTAAACTTCCTGGATCATAAATACAATCCCTTGGGTAGAATAGGTCACCAAGGTCAGTTTTGCACAAAGATACACAGATCGTTTTTTTCTCTGGATTTATTATGGTGACTAAAAATTAGTACACTTTCTTTAATTGCTCCAATTTGAGACAATGGCTTCCACTTAGTTATTGTCCCAAGGAAAAGTGAAGAGCTAGAACTCCATTAGTGTCCCCTCTCTGTGTGCCCTTTAATGCTTGTATTTATTTCCCAGAGCTACTGTTAAATAAGATTTACCCTCCCAACGACTGCTTCAGGGTCCTCCAGCTCAGCCATAACACACACTGATCTCAGTTACAGGTCTTTGCAGGGCTCAGCGAGAATTTTCCATTTACTGATTTGGCAGGTTGGCCCCTTTTATCCAGTGGACACCTTACCAGGTTTCACAGGTACTACCTTCTTTGGTAGGAGCATGGTGCCTTCCCTGGTTTATAATACAGATACAGGTTCTTCCTCCTTTCTTAGATTCCGTTGGTCAGATGCCTGTGTTCAAGTTACCATCTCTCTCCAGAAGTCCCATTGCTCGCTTTTGAAGTACAGGGGGCAGTAGACTAGTTTGCCTACCTAAGGCTGGGACGGAGATTGACATTGCTGTTCTGGAACTCACGTTCCAGAGAGAGTGCTCCCAACTCACCCTTCGTTATGAGAATAATTAACAGTTGATCCAAGTGGCTTTCTCTGTCAGAGGCGGATTACGGTCAGTTGATGGCCTGGGCGCACAAGAAAATACTTAAACATGCTATCGGGTTTTACCGCCAATTGTAAACTTGTAATTAAAATTGCACAAATGAAACCAAACTTGGAGTCATTCAAAAAAACGTGTACAGTTGGGGTTTTGCGGGACCCTTCAGAAGTCGGAGCCCTGGGCGGAGGTCCAGTGCGCCCACCGTTAAATCTGCCCCTGCTCTGCTCTGTTCATATGTACCATGCCATTGATGGGTTCTTGTGGAGTTCCACATGATTTTCCCATGGGAAGGAAACAGAATTTGAGACTCGGTGTAGTTTACCTTTTCATTTTTGAAGATCAGACTGAAGTGTAGCACACACAACAGCCTATATACTTGTGCATGTTCCAGATAATTGATCACCCTCCAACCTCAGAATCAAGCAGCTACAACGTACTTGCTTTAAAAAGACTACACTGCATTTCCCCAAAAATGTCCTCTATGGCGACAATGTTGTTTTTTCATTCGCAAGCTGTGTGCACTAGGGCTAACCTCCAGCGGGCCGCTCCCGCAGCCATGCCGTGGGCCGCCATGCCGTGGGCCGCCGCAAGGGCAACAAAGGTGCAGGGGAGCAAAGCAAGCTGCCCGTCCCCCCGGTGCCTGGCAGAACCAGCCATGCTCCTGCCTCCGCCCCCGTTGAACGTGTGGCAGAGTCAGTGACACCGCACTTCCGTGTAGAATAGCGCTTTGGAATCCCCTTCCCCTCCCTAAACTTGCTCATTTTTCAGTTCACACACAGAATGAGACGATACACTGCTATGAAGCAGGCAGCAGTAGGGAACCCGAAAGATACAGATTCTACTATCTCCTCCTCGTGGTGATAGGCCCAGGAAAATACAGACAAGTTTTCTTAGCTTCAAACAGCCAAAGGTGATGCATTTGGACGATGAGAAAATTTACAAATCTTATTTTTAGGCAAATTTGGAAAACAACAAAAAACAAAACTCAATTCTCGTTAGAGGTTTATCTACTTAATTTTAGGAAACCAAGGTTTTTTGGGGTTTTTTGTTGTTGTTGTTGTTGTTGTTTTCACTTCAGAGTGCAGGCTCACTGAACACTTGTCAACAGGAGAGGAACAGGATGGGCTTGGAGTGGAGAAGCCCAGACATACTTCAGGCTCTGAGATGTGAGGCGCCAGTGATGTCCACAGAAGTGGATGGTTAGCAAAGATGGGCCCTGAATAGAAACACTGCCTGAGTTGAGATAAAACACAGTGGAAGTAAGCATGTCGTCACAAAAGGAAACTTTTCCAACCCTACTTTTTTAAAAATTAGATTGGCAAGTCCAATTTTCGAAAAATGAACAATAAATACCTCCATACATGGGACTTCACATTTCTCCAGTTTTGAGAAAATTTTAATTCAAATGTTTTTCTTTTCCTGTCATTGAAACGAACTTTTCTAGAGAAAACTAGTTTACTCATATTGCAGGATAGTAAGAACCTAGGAAAATTCCTTGGCAAGTGGGGTACAGAAACAAGAGACAGAGACCTGAACACAGTGGCCAAGCAATTTGCAGCCAGGTGCAGACGGTCAAAGCCCCAAGTGCCCCGCAGAGGGAGAACTGGGAAAACAAGGGTCTCCCCCAAGGGTAGCCTTTCCTCCCTAGAGATAACATCTGGGCCTAGGTTGGTTGTATTTCATCTCGAGAACCAGAAAAGCCACAAAACCAGGCAGATGACACCAGAACTGATGCCAACGTCTGAAGACTCCTTGCCCTGGCACTGACCAATTAGTAAAGACCGCAACCGTAAAAGGACACACCTTAGAGAATGATGAATATTCTGCTGAAACCCTCCCCTGAGACTTCCCCTAAGATCCCTGTCTGCAAGAAAGCAACAAAAGCCTCAAGACAAAGGACCCAGTGCAAGTGCACCCTCCCTCTGGGAAGCAACCCAGGCTATTTCCTTTCCCTTCTTCTCCCCCTCACTCCTTCCTTCTCAGGCACGCGTCTCCTAAACTCCAAGGCAATGGGCTGCTGGCAGCTTGTCCCGGGCTGATCCCTCGAACATGTCCCCAAGGACCCCCTTTTCTCCAACTTCCCGGGGAGCCAAGGCAGCCCAGCCCAGGCTCTCCCGTTGCTTCTTCTATGCTAGGCCCTTCCCTGTCTCATTGTCCCCAGCTTTAATAAATGTATCCTCACAGTCACCTGGACTCGTGTTGTGAAATCTTTCCCACACAAAGTCAAGAACCCACACACTGCAGCTGGCCCTAGGGAGGCCACTCAGGGACAGACCCCTGTCCGGTAACAATATATCTAAGTAACTGACAAATCATTTGACAACAGAACATAAATATTTACACATATCAATCTCACATGTAAATATATTCAAATAAAAAACTAAATTTGAAGAACTTACTACTATAAAAGTCAATTTATGTTGGTTGGCATAACAAATGTTGGTTGAAAAATACCTCAATTAGGCTTAAAAAAATAGGTCAGCCGTTCTTTCATCTAAGAGAGTGTTACATTCTTGAAAATAAGTATGTGGCAATAAGTGGATTATAACTTCGACTCCATGTTTAATTCACAATTCTAGTTTATTCCTGCTCAAACTCATCTTCCTAATGCCCCTCACCAGAGATTACAGAGGGAAGGCACACTTTAGAGAGCAAAATGGTCTTTACTCTGGTCCACCGATTCCATAATCATGTCCAATTCAGGACAACATTTCTTTGGCCCAATTTGTGCTACTAAATATGAAAGTGTGAAACAAAACGTGTAAGAATGAATTATAGTCGCAGTCCCTCCTCTTTGCCCAGTGGCGCGTCTGAAAGAGACCCCGACTGGTGTGAGGACTCAGAAGAGGGGGAATCGATTCCACCTGAGCTTCAAGTGCGACGTGTGCTGGGTGATTTTTCTTCCTTCTAGGACCAATAACCAACACACAAAATTAACTTTCCTTTTCTGAAATGCACGGCTTAATGTTTATTCTGCCTTTTCTCAGGTGAAGCGACATGCAGCCAAAGATAGATTCTGACACAACTTGAGGCTATTCAAGTTTACTTTCTACAAAACTGCCTATAGCTAGATGACTTGTTTAAGTGAGCTATCTTTTGCCAATGGTACCTCAGACCAGGGTCTGATCTCCAAAATATGTAAAGAACTCACACAACTCCACACCAGGAATACAAACAACCCAATTAAAAAATGGGCAAAGGGCCTGACAGACACTTCTCCAAGGAAGACATACAGAGGGTCCAGAGACATATGAAAGGATGCTCAGCATCACTAGTCATCAGAGGTGCAAATTAAAACCTCAGTGAGATACCGCTACACACCAGTCCGAATGGCCATCGTAAACAAATCAACAAACAAGTACTGGAGAGATTGTGGAGAAACGGGAACCTTAGTACAAGGGGAAAACAGACTGGTGCAACCCCTGTGGAAAACTATTAGGAATTTCCTCAAAAAACTAAAAATAGAACTGCGTTTCAACCCGGTAATTCCACTGCTGGGATTATACACTAAGAATCCTGAAACACCAGTTCAAAAAAACCTATGCACCCCTATGTTCATAGCAGTGTTATTTACAATAGCCAAGTGTTGGAAGCAAGCTAAGTGCCCATCAGTAAATGAATGGATCAAAAAATGGCGGTACATTTACACAAAGGAATACTATGCAGCAGAAAGAAGGGTCTCCTACCATTTGTGACAGCACGGATGGAACTGGAGAATATTAGGCTAAGTGAAATAAGCCAGGAAGTGAAAGACAAATACCATATGAGCTCACCTATAAGTGGAACCTAATCAACAACACAAACATGTGAACACAACAGGAACAAAGACATGGAAATGAAGAAAAAACTGACAGTAACCAGAGGGGAGAGGGGAGAGGGACAACTGGGGAAAGAAAGGGAAGAGTCGAGGAACACGTATAAAGGACCCATGGACAAAGACAATGGGGGCGGGGCGGAGGAATGCATGTGGGAGATGGCGGGAGGGGAAGGCAGGGGAGAGTAATGGGGGAAGAAGTGGGGACAACTGTAACTGAACAACAACAAAAAAATAACTGAAAAAAAGTGAGCTATCTTTTTATTCTATTAGGGAGAGAAAACTATGGAGGCCAGAATTTAGAATGGATTCTCTGTCCCTTAAAGAGTAGAATTCTCCTTGAGAAAATTACAAGCCCACAGTGTTCACTTTGTACCAACTGGTATTCTCGTTATTGAGTGTTAGAGCCTTCTAACTTTTTACAGAAGTATGCAACTGATTCTAAATTTTTATTGATTCTTGACTGGTTTGTTGATGTTAGAAAGTGTTAAGAACAAATGCCATACATTATTAACTTATAGCTTCTTTAAATCATCAAAAAGTTGCAACATTTTTTTAAAAAATAGAATTTTACCCTATTTACTATGAGTATTTTCCAATAATATTCTCAGTTAAGGAAGTCAAATTTGTTCCAATTCCCAACTTTCAGTGTTCTTGTTTTTAGTTTGATGGCTGAAGTGTTAGACACATATGTGTAAAAATTTTTTTTACAATAAACAATATATAAAACACATTTTAGAGTTGTTGACAGAATGAACCTTAAGAGTTGGTATTAACCTTTGAAAAGAGATTTCAAAATCACTTTCTGTACAAAAAAAAATTCATTTTGCACTATATTTCTCTAAATTTGGAGAATTCCTTAAAAAATCATTTACCTTAATACTACCATGATGCTGTGTGGATTTGCCCTGTAAATGCAAATGTTAATTAAAGAAAAACAGGCAAGATGTTCACACTCAAATTCATACCCATTTCAAAGAAGCATCACAGGTTGGTGGCTACATTCAGGTCATGTAGAAATCTTAGCATTATGTCTTAACAGTTGCATTTGTAATAGTAAAGGAAACCAGAGATTACCTTTGTAAATTTTTTCTTCCAATTTTTATTGAGATATAATTGCCATATGTCATTATACAAATTTAAGGTGTATAGATAGTGATTTGATAAGGTATATATTGTGAAATAACTACCACAAAAATTTTAATTAACATTCATCTCACACAAAACATTTTTTTCTTCTTTGTAATCAGAATTTTTAGGATCTGTTGTCTCCACAACATGCCAATATACAATATAGTATTACTAACTATAGTCACCACACTGTCCATTACATTCCAGTACTTGCTTAACTTATAGCTGGAAGTTTGCACCCTTTGACAGCTTTCCCCCAATTTCCCCGACCTCCTTACCCCTGGCTCTGGCAACTACAAATCCCGTTTCTTTTTTGATGAGTTTGATGTTTTTAGATTCCTGTATGTGAGGTCAGCAGCACTTGTCTTTCTCTACATGACTTATTTCACTTAATGCCCTGAAGTTCCATCCCTGTTGTTGTAAATGGCAGGACATATATAAATGACTCTTTATTTAGCTAGTCGTTCGTCAATAAACACAGTTTGTCCCAGCCTTGGTTCTTGTAAATTATATTGCAATATCCGGGAAGGAGGAGTTACCTCTTCTTCCACATGGTGATTTCATTTCCTTCAGATATATTCCAGGGAGTGGGACTGTTGGATCATAGGGTAGGTCTATTTTTAGTTTTATGAGTAACTTCCATAGTTTTTCCCATTTTAGCTATAGAATTCACTGTAGAACTTAACATTTTAACAGATCAAAAGATAAACTGATACAAGGGACTGCAGAAACCTCTTAGCAGGCCTGCTCTGCTAGAGCGGCTGACTGAACCTGTTAAGTGCTGCTGTGGCAGTCACCTCTGCTTCCCTCCAAGCAAAGTAAAGAAATAGCATCAGAGACGAACACAATTAAGCATAGACATTAAGTTCCAGAAGCCCATTTGGAAAATGGACAATTAAAAAAATAAACTATTGAGTCCCTGAACTAGAAATAAATGATTCTTTTAAAGTAATTTCAAATGTTAACTAGTTTTAATTTTCTTCTATCCCTGTATTATATATTTTTATTCCCTCCAAACCAAGAAATAGAACTGTTGAATATAAAATACTTAGTGTTTTCTCATTTTAATTTAGTTCCAGTGGGAAAGACTGTAGAGAAACACGTGCTTTCCTAATACCACAATTTAAAATCTGGCTCTAAGATGAAACTTTTTAAAAGGTAGCAATTTCAATAGTATTCAATTTCAGTAATGCCTCATTTCACCCCTATTGTCAAGAAAATCATGAGTTCTGGTAAGAGATCCTCCCAAAGAACTAAAGTTAATAGTGCCCTTTCATTGTAAAAGAAGGCATCTTTCTAAAATCCATCCTTCTAGTCCAGCACTGTTGAAGAAATATGATGAGTCACATGGGTAATTTAAATTTCCTAGAAGCCACAAAAAAGTAAAAGAAACAGGAATATTAATTTCAATATATTTTACTTAAGCAAGTATATGTGTACATTACATTTTTTATACTATCTCTTTGAAATCTGGTATGTATTTTACACTTATAGCACATCTTATATTTGAAGTCTTCTATAGGATTATTAACTATTCAATGGGAACTATTAACTATAATAACTAACTATTAAATTGGAAAATGTCATTGTAGTCCCTGCCTCAGTCAACTGACCATAACAGACAGACCAAGACTAAAACTGGCCCAGCCAGTTCTTTGCCGTGTGCTTGTCACAGCAGGCACTTCCGGGATGCCTACCCAGTGTCAGAGTGGCAGTCGGACCCAGATTCTTGATATTTCTCTTTGTGGGGGGCCACCACCGTCACAGGGCCACACTTGTGATAGAGCAGCTCCCTGAAACTACCGTGGGGAGTGACGTAGTGGTTAGGCCCATCCCTGAATTCTCCGAGACCGCTATATTTTTCTGTGTTTTGAAGTCAGTTCTTTTTATTTTTTGTAGTAGTAGAATCTTTTTCTTTAAATACACTTAAAAATAGAAATCCAATACATGAGGGATAAGTAAGCATTAATATAAATTTAAAGAAATGTTTCTTTGATAAAAACAAATATATTTGAAGACAATGAAGATCTAAAACTAAATTTTTAATTACGGTTATTTTACATTAACTTCAGCATTCAGTAAATTAACTGCAAGAGTTTGAGACACCTTGAAGCTGACAACAGTCTGAAAACTGGTTGGCTTCAACCTCAAGGAATCCTGAGAAGAAGAAGGTAGAGAGGGCTGCCCTCCTAGTAGGAATGTTTGTGTTCCCCTTTGCCCCTGGGGTTAAAGACATCATTTTGTTTCTTTACCAAGAAATTGCCCCACCACTGGGCTTTGTAGAATCTGCTCCCAAACTCTTGATTGTAACCTAGGGTAGTTCCCCACATTATAAGTGATGGAACACATATCTCTTAACTTGTGGCCATTTTTCTTCAAGTAATTTAAATATGTTTAATAATCTTACAAATGACTACTTATGCTACTTTTCTTTTTTAACATTTTATTTCTTGTTTAGAGAGGAGAGAGAGGGGGAGAGAGAGAGAGAGAGAGAGAGAGAGAGAGAGAGACACTGATTTGTTGTTCCACTTATTCATGCAGTTATTGGTTGATTCTTGTATGTGCCCTGATTGGAGATCAAACCTGCAGCCTTGGTGTATCAGGTTGATGCTCTAACCAACTGAGCTACCCTGCCAAGGCTTATTTTTCTACTTTAGTATGAAGGCTGTAAAAGGGTAATTATATTCCAGATCATCATAAGGACAAGTTTCCATCAATCCATTTGGTACCAAGTTTTAACGTCAATGTTTGATCATCTGTGTGTAGTACCCTGCTTCCAGAGTTACCCCTAGAAATTGAGAAGTGTCTGTGTATATGTTAGAGCCTTGTAAATTAGTTTCTAAGGCAATGGCTTCCAAATTTCTTTTGGAGGGGAGATTATGAACATTAAACAGGGCAAAGAACATAATAAAAATATTTACTTTTCCTAAAGGAAAACAGGTAAAGCTAAGTATTACCCTATATCTTCTCTAGAGCATATATGTAAGGTGAGGAGTCTTAAAAAAAAAAATCCAACTACCTAAAAAATAGGAGAAAAACTTGTCTATAAACGTCACTGTATTTCTTCAAATTTCAAACACAGTGGCACAATGGTAAGAGTCTTCACCCTGGTCGCTCAAGTACAGTCCATCATCACTGGGAGCTCATTAGAAATGGAATCTCAGGTCAGTAGTGGCGGTGAACATTTTATCTGGAGGTTAAACTGATGCTCAGATAATTCTTCACCTTTAAAATGGTCATTATCTGGCAGCTATAGTGTTTGATTCATCCTTATTTAAAGAACCTTTAAGTATTCTAATGCACTGATGTTTCCAAGAAAGAAAGAAAGCGAGGAACACAAAGTTACTTTGTTTTGCTTTCTTTAGAAGTTATTTCTACGTGAATCTTTTAAATTGTAAAAATGTTCCACCAAGATCATTTCCTACTCAGACTACTGTGTAGATGTAATTTTAAAGATATATCATGTGTTCTACAGTATAAAACTCAAATAAAGTCATTGTGGATATTTTAAAAAGATGACCAATGATTAGTATAAAAGAAAAACATATTATAAGACCACAAAATCAAAAGTCTTAAAAACATTAGTTTGATTTCAAAGCTATCTCTAACACAACAGGGAAAAACAAATTGCTGGAAATAAAATATTTCAATTTTGGTCTAAGCTCCAATATTATTCTAAATCTTTCATTACATTGAAAATTACTTCATTAAAATTTAAGTGTGATGTTTACAAATCCTATTCTCCTCAGAAGGTACATATTTGTAAATTTTTTCTATTCTAAATTCCCCCCTTTTCCATTTTTGTAGATAAAAAGGCAGATAAAGTTAATGAGGTGCCTTGGTAGTTCAACCCTTTCCGTAACTTTAAGTTTAACCCTTCGGCTTTACTGTGACCTAGTAAATTAAGAAAACATAAGAAAAAAGTCAATTAAGTGTTACTTTAATTCCCCACTTTAACTTGCTTAAATAAGAACTCTAAATGAAAAGAATTCAATTTGGGTACTCGAATGAGACATCTACCCAGTTCTTACAACTACTTAAGTTATACGGACAAATGGAAGCTTTCATCCTAAAAATTCCAGTGAATGGAACTGTTAAAGTCTCCAGAGTGAACTATTGTAAAATTAGTTTCGGCCGCCCCACCGTAGGAAACAGAGCACACCTAGGTTAGGGAAGGCCCTGTTACTGATCCATGATTTTCTGCAGAACTTAAACCTCGGGCTCCACAGAATTTTTTCTTACAGTGATAATAGCTAAAGCAACTCTGCGCAGATTACTCCTTGTTACAATGATATTAAAATATTTTCTTGCTGAAAATATTTTTAGCAAGAACTGCAATTCTGACAGCACACTCACACGGGCACATTTTTACACAAGGCAACTTGCAACACAGACTGCAGATCAAAGCTGCACAAAAGTATGTCAGGAGTGAGAAGCACCAATAGGTTTGAGAAACCATGTTTAATTTACACTCTCTTCCTTATGTAAAGATATTTGTACAGACAGGTGCCAACTACTGCAGCGCCAAGAACTGCAAGAAACCAGAAAACAAGTGACATGTAACTCTGAAAAATAATTACCAAGCTTAAAAATCTAGCAGAAGAAACTAATGTTAGTTGAATTTCAGTGGTCAGAAATGTTATATTTTTAAAGCACATATATATTAATATTCTCTCTGGATACTTCACTGTCTAAATGCAATTCAGTCCACAGTAAGCCAGAGAAGAGTCCTTGCTTAATTTAGAATATTACTCAAAGCATATTTGGGATGCACACTCATGTGAGTAACCACCTTGAAGACACATACATGTATTATTTAGGATTTGTTAATAACTGGACATACAGAATATAAAAGAATATACAATCACTGACACAAGGTAGAATATCATGTAAAATGTCAGATAGTTCTAGACTGGTTTACTTAATTTCAAGCTATAAAAACTACAGAAACTTAAAAAAAATGAAAAATGTACTTCTTCACAATAATATTTTGATTTAAGTGGGATTTAAGTTTGGGGCACTTACGTACTGTAAGAACAATCACAGCAATAAGTACTCCATCTGAGAAACAAATCAAACCAGTTTGAAATTAATTGAGCAGATGTGGATCTTCCAATAGTAGTACATTTAAATTTTGATCAAATTACCCATAAACTAGAGCAAAGAAAAAGTTTATCAATTTAGTTTAGTGTATATAACTACGAGTGCATCCAGGTTGCTTTGATCACAGAATTCCTCTATCCAGTTCTGGGCTTGGGTCTAACTTGTGAAGCTCTCAATTAGAACCTCACTTGTCATTGTTTTGTGCTGTGGTTACCATACTAGGTTATAAAAATTATAATTATTATAAATATTAGGAAAATTGTTACAAAAATTAGAATTCATTAGATTAGAGGAAAATTATTTTGGAGAACGTATTATTCCATTAGAATTGGTTTAGTTTAGTATTCAGTCTATCATTTTTATGATTTTGTTAGAAATTTCATTTATATTGTTCCCCAAAAGTGAGTCTGTGGAATCAGTCATATATGAAGTTCTATTAATTGATGACACAGATGCATTTTGCAGTTTTCACAAAGGATGTTATTTTATCATTAATATTTCCTCATGCACCCCCAACCCCCAGATTAAGACACGATCTTACCAAGAGCATTCTAAGAATGCAAATAAAACACCAGGGCACATGGATAAATTATGATTAAAAACTTAAATGTGCATTTTTTTACAATCCAGGGCGTAATAAATAATACTACAAAATCTTAAATCTTTGAAATGTTGGTCAGTAGTACTTCTGCTTCCAAACTGCCATTATTTTTATTAAATTTTTATAGGTCAAAGCATACAATGTCATGTTTACCTCTGCTCTTTTCACTTCATAAAAATGATAAAGTGTTTAACGTCTTAGGATGGCATTGGATTTACTGGCACAATGACAGTTTGACGACAGTGTTCAGAGGGAAACATGGCAAGCCTAAGGCACATTTTATAAAAAGATTAACCTTACTAAATTAGTCTAATGTAAAGAAAAGTAATACATATTTCTCTTCATTTACTCATCAAAAATCCTTATATTTCACTTAACTGTCACAACTATACTTTATCATTTCCTTTAACATGTATCACATATAACACATATGTGGAGGCCTGTGAGCCTCCACAAAGTGTGCACCAGCCTGACCTAGAAAATAACTAACCCGACATACAGCACTTTAAGGTTTACATATACAAGAGATGAACAGAAAGAAAATTTATTTACAAACTGCCATTATGAAGTAACACTATCACATGGAAAGCAAGTTAGGTTTTGTATATCTTAACCTACAAATAAACACAGCAGTTAGAAAGTTACCTCACCTACTAGGAGTTGTAATTTGAAGCACCTCTTAAAAACCATATTATTGACATATGTCTACACATATTCCTGCTTACATTTGTCATGGTATCTGCACTACTAAAATGAGTATAAATGTCAATTATTATATTTGGGACAGCTTGTTTCTTCTACAACTATAGGTAATTGAAAAATGATATTTCTGTGTAGAACTCTAAGATCTCATAATGCAGGGTTATTTATAACCAAAATAATACCTAAATTCTTAACATCTTTAGCTGGTGATTCATCACTGGCAGTGGAAAGTCCTAGAAAAAAAGAAGAAAATGAAAACAATTTAAAAAAAGAAGTAAAAAATATAAATCTTACAGACCACTAAATTCATAGGTTTTGATTTTTTGCCTTTGTACAAAAGGTCTTCTAATTTCATTTTTCTTATATAAATTATATTACTGTTTATCATTTAAAGTACTATTACAAGATATTATAAACTTATATTCAATGACATCAGCATTCTTCCTCCTCTCTAGCAACATTTCCTGTGATAATATTCTGTGGTACAGCATGCAAATTTATCATTAGTGTATTATCAATATTAGCCTATGGATTTAATGTGATTCCACTTAAAATTAAAAAACACAAGATGGTTTAATAAATGATTTAGAGGTCATTTTGCAATGTTTCAACATAATAAGGTCCATTTATGAAAAACCCCTAGCTAACGTCATACTCAATGGTGAAAGACTGAAAGTTTTTCCCTGAAGATCAGGAACAAGACAGGAAAGCGTGTTTGCCATTTTTATTTCACATAATGCTGAAAATTATGACCAGAGCAATTAGGCAAGAAAAAAGGCATCCAAATTGGGAAGGGATAAATAAAATGATCTCTGTTTTAGATGATACGATTTTTTAAAGTAGAAATATGTAAATATTACACACATACGCACCCACACACACTCACCTGTTGGGACTAGTAAGTTTGTATCCTGCGAAGTTGCAGGCTATAAAATTAGCAAGTAAAATTCAGTTGTATTTCTATATACTAACAAGGAAGAAAAAAAAAAAGGAAATTGAGAAAACAACTCTACAATAGCATGAAAAAAGATACTTAGGAAGAAACTTAACCGATGAGGTGAAAGACCCCTCCACTGGAAACTACAAAATTCCACTAAAAGAAATGGAAGACAATATACATACATGAAAAGACATCCGGTGTTCATGCATTGGAAGACCTGAGATAGTTAAGATGTTAATACTGCACGAAGCAACCTACAGATTATATGCAACCCCTATTGCCATCTTGAATATGCGTTTTGCAGAAATAGTAAAATCCAACATATAATTCATATGGAATCTCAAAGGACTGGAGATAATCAAGGCAACCTTGAAATGGAAGAGCAAAGTTGACAGAACTCACATTTTCTGTTTTTAAAACTTCCTCAAAACACAGTGGTATAGGCATAAGTACAATAGACCAATGGAACAGAGTGCAGAGCTCAGAAATAAACCTTCACATACATGGTCAAATGATTGTCTGTGAGGGTGTTCAGAACATTGCATTGGGAAAGAGCAATCTTTTCAACAAGGTTCATGAAAAACCGGGTATCTACATATAGAAGAGTGGAGTTTGATTCTTATACACAGAGATGAATTCACAATGGATCAAAGAACTAAATATAAGAGCTAAAACCATAAAACTCTTAGAAAAAACATAGAGGACAAGCCTCATGATGTTGGATCTGACAATGATTTCTTGGATGGGACACCAAAAGCACAGGCAACAAAGATAAAAATAGATAAATTGGACTTCATCAAAACTAAAGATGTTTGTCAATGGTTATTATCAATAGAGTGTAAAGGTAATTCATAGAATGGAAGGAAACATGTGCACATAATACATCCGATAAGGGATTAGTATCTAAAATACATAATGAACTCCCAAAAGTTAGTAACAGAAAAAATCCCAAATCAAAAATGTGCAAAGGACTGGAATAGCCTTTTTTCCAAAGAAGATATACAAAACACCAATAAGCACATGGAAATATGATCTCTAATCATTAGACAATGCAAGTAAAAACCACAATGATACTACTTCCTATACATTAGGATGGTTAGGATCAAAAAAAGGGAAATAACAAGCACTGGAAAAGAGGTGGGGAAGTTGGATCCTTCTAGCCTCACGGCGGGAATGCAAATGGGGCAGCTGCTGTGGAAGGTACTATGGCTATCCCTCAGAAAGTAAACGCAGAATCACCACACAAGCCAGCATTTCTATTCCTGGCTGGATACCCCCCAAAGTGGAAAACAGACCTCAAACAGTTACTCAGATGCCAATGTTCAGAGAAGCATATTCAAAATAGCCACAAGTTGGAAACAACCGAAGTGCCTGCAGTCAGGTGAATGGATAAAAAAATGCGGTATATACTAACAGTGGAATATTATTTAACCATAAAAAGGAATAAAGTTCTGATCCATGCTACAAGGTAGATGAACCTTGAAAACATTATACTAAGTGAAATGAGTCAAAATAATCAAATTCATGGATAATTGAAGAGCGATTGCCAGGGTTGTGGGGAGGGGCAGATGGAGAGTAATTGTTTAATGGGTATAATGTTTTAATTTGAGATGACAAAGTTTTGGAGATATGGAATTGATGGTTGCACAACAATGTGAATGTAGTTAATGTGTTGAAATGTAAACTTAAAATGGTTAAAATGGTAAAAATAAAATAAAATAAAAGTTGATCTGCAAAAATTAGCATAGAGAGTGGCTTGAACATTTCTGAAAAGAAAGTGTTCTGCCACATATTAAAACATATCATAGTACTACAGTGAAAAGTAAAAGATTTGGTGTTGGCACAGGTGTGGATAGAGTTCAAGGGAACAGAGAAACAACTAGAACACTAGTGAATTTAATGGACGATAAAAACTGGCACTTCAAACAGTTGGAAAGAAGATAATAAATGTGTATACCAATTTCAGATGTAACAAAATTTAAATGCAAAGAATGCAATCAGAACATATGATTGAAAACTGTATATAATTTCAGCGTGGGGAAGACCAACAGCTTTTATAATAAAGATACAACTCATATATTCATTAGAGGAAAAAAATTGAAACATCCAACTACCTATTAATGTAAAACTTACACACATACAGATGACCACTGATATCAAAATAGTTAATGTGCTATATATTAAAGTCATCACTGAAAGGGTGGGAGTAAATCTAAATACAATCCCAATCTAAGACAGTAAATGTAAAATGTGAGAGTTTTAGAAAAATATGAACAGCATGATTCCATTTCTGGTTAACCAAAAGAAAAGAAAAGAAAAAAATACACACACACCCACACAATTGAGGATATTAATGTATAGAAACAGATAAAAGGACATCTAAACTAATAAGTGATTAACTCAGGAAATGAACTAGAGAAACAGAAGGAGACTAATCTTTTACTCTGTATGCTTTTATAATATTTGGAATTTTACAAATTTATATTTGTGTACTATTACTTATATAATTAAGTTATAAAAAGCACTCTATATCCAACCATAAAAAATCTTAAAAGAAAGCTGATTAGTAAATGTAAGGCAAAGAAAAAAACTTAAAAAAATTCACTTTATGTTAAGAGGACTTTAATTTATAATGAGTTGGCAAATCAACAAAAAATATTTTAAAAACATAATAGAAAAATGAGCAAAGAACATGAATAAATGTGGACCAAAAAAAGTTCAGCTTCATTTATAATCAAAGAAACACAAATTAACACATAACACTATTCCTTACATATCACCTTATGAAATTCTTAACAGTATAAGAAGGATAATGAGTTACTGAACCTGGCTGACTTGAAACAGGAGGTTTGGTTGAAACAGCAGGGTTGGCACCTCAAAAAACAAATTTGATTACCTTCACCAGCTTTATCTATACAAAATTAGGGATTTAATGTGATTTTTTATTTTTAAAAAAGATTATTTCTCTAAATGAAAAATACAAATATTTCCTATCTTTGCAATTCTATTTCTGGGAAGTTACCTAAATATATACCTATACAAGTACATATGGATTTTGCATAAGAATGTTCACCATAGCTTTATATTTTAGAATGGAAATCCTAGAAATTAACTAATAGAAAATCATAAAAATAATGTATTCAAAATAAACATGAATTTTTAAAAACATTACCATCTAATCACTATCGTACTACATAATTCTTATCTTTTTGTTTCTCACTTAGTATTTCATATTTTTTCATGTTAGAACACTTATATCTACCTTATCATATTTTATATGTTGTTACTGATTTTTTTATATAGTTTCCTCTAACTGATGATAAAAAATGATTGAAAGTTCCATGAGGAAGTTTGATTTTTGATATTTAAGAAAAAAATCCCTGTAGTTTATCTTCTTTATAAACATTTCCTCACAATCCTCTCTTCTTTGAAACACTAAACAGTATCAGTGTTATATAAATCCTTTATGCAATACTTATGGTCCATTCTTTTAAAAAAACATATCAACAAACACAGTATCCCATAGTGCATATACTCACTAGGACTATGTCAGTAAACATAGAAAGGGTAATGAGTATAAGGTTCACATACAATCTTAATGTATCAGTCCACCAAAAAACCATCTTTTTCCCTCTCAAAACCTCACAGAAGTCAACTAAGGTACTCAAGGATACTACCAGGTTCTAGGTACAGAAGAATTATAAAAAGGTGTTCTAATTACTATATCAACATGCATAATTCCCCTCAATCCTTTAAACTATTAGGAGAATAGGAAATTTACAAACAACTTAGAAGCGAGTAATGGAAATTTGTTTGAGTTCAACACCCTCACGTGTAACAGGAAACTAAGCCCACGGAAATGGTGTTATTGGAATAAGTGGAGCCAAATTAGGACCTTGTGTGAGGTCTGCCCAGGCTAAAGCTCTTCCCAGTACACTAGTCCCCCCTTGTCTAGATGGGATACATTCCACAACCCCATTGACGCCTGGAAACCTGGATAGTACTGAACCCTATATATATATATTATATTTTTATTGTACATGCATAACTATAATGAAGTTTAATTTACAAATCAGGCAAGGTAAGAGATTAACAACCGCCACCAATAAAATAGAACAATTGTAACAATATCCTGTAATAAAAATAATGTGAATGTGGTCTTTCCCTCTCAAAATATCTTATTGTGCTGCACTCTCCCTTCTTCTAGTGATGAGGTGAGATGATACAACACCTACGTGATGAGAAGGCATGAGGTGAATACTCTGAACCAAGGGATGATTCATGTCCTGGGTAGGAAAGAGCAGAACAGTGTGAGATTTCACCATGCTGCTCAGAATGGCAAATAACTTAAAACTCATGAAGTACTTATTCCTGGAATTTCCATTTAATATTTTCAGACCATGGCTGTGGGTAACTGAAGCCACAGAAAGTGAAACTGCTGTTAAGTGGTAACTACTGCATTGCTCTTGCCTCTTGTTTCTGCTGAAACCAAAGAAAAGCCAGAGGTAGCAGCACCGAAACTTGGAAAGCAGTTCCGTCCATCATACCAAAATAATCTCCCAAGTCTTAAGCAGAGCAGCTGATCAGCAGTCCATGCAAGACGGCCTCTGTTTCATTTCAATAAATAAAGACTTTTTCTGCCTTTCAGTTGCTATGAAATTTACTTTGTATTCCCAATAAAAATGCCCAGCAGAGAGAAAAAGAATAATTATATGAGGAAGGGAAAGGTGGGGGTCTTGTTCTAGAGGCAGCAGAAATTTCCCAGTTTAAATGTTACTACATGTCGCAAAAAGAGCAAAACGGGTTGCAGTCCAGGAACTAAAACATCATCCTGGATCATGAAGATACCCTGTAAAGTTGTCAACAGATTGTTTTTAAAATAAGAAAATGACAAAGTGGATGACATAAAAAACATATGTACTGAAAAGCAAGCCACAGCCCTTTCTCGTCACTAACATTAACTGGAGTGATGCCGTAAGTCATAAATAAGCTTCCCTGAAGAGCTTCCTACTTGTGGGAACAGTGCTAAGTGCTCTTAAGTGCATCACATAGTAGTAGTTAAACTCTACTATCACCCAGTGAGAAAGGCAGTAAGGGATTTTACATTCAAGTAAACACATTTAAGGTTTACAGAACTTGCCCAAGTTTATTCCAATGTCTGCAAACAGTGGCAGTTTCAGGATCCCTAAGGGTAACAACTAGAAAGACTGCAAACATGTTCTCCCTCCTTCCATTACTAAAAATGATGAATGAGTGTAAACCACCAGATAGCGAAAGGATTTTTTTAAAAATCACCAGCATTTAAAGAATTTTGAAAAATACAAGCAGAAAGTACTAAACCTGAGACACTGGAAATTGTAGGTTTTGTACTGAGAGGTGTTGACACTGTAAAAAAAATAATGAAGATGGGTAAAAACCACTAGGTAAACATTCTCACGCTTCAATTTACTATGAAAAATGATTGTTGTACATTTTTACACATAAGAAATGCCAAACAACAGCAGTTTAGGCACCTATGTGATATATATATATATATATATATATATATATGAACCTTAAACGCAAATTTTATGTCATACATTTGTCACAGAAATGAATATGAGACCGAGTTAATTACAAAAACTGCTTCTTTTCCATTATTCAGTATTATTGATATTTAATGCCTGAGAAACAAAGTCTAGGAAAGAAAAGACTCCTTTTATACCTTTAATACATTTTGGCATCTTAGGCTCCCAAGTACCATTAGCTCCACATACAATCGTGCTACTGCCTTCAAGGTAAAAACCCTGTAGGCATTCAAATACAGCCCTCGCTTTGTAGTAAAACCTTTTTCCAAGTCCTGACACCAGTCTTCCATTCTGAACTGCTGGGTATTCACATCTGACCACTGAAAAGTGAAGAAATTCCAGAATTAATGGAAAGCTGTTTTAACTTAGGAATGAAAAACTAGTAAAAAACAGTAATATCCCCTGGGAACAAAGAGAGAAATGGAAGGCAGCATAATATATTTTTTTAAGACTTTGTTTGTGAGCTAGAACAGACTGTCATGACAGATTATTGGTTTCCTATATGTTTTCCCTTCACTGACAAGTTTTGAGAAAGGCCTGACTACCATATACAATTGTTGGGTACGTTCGAAAACAACTTGGGATGCTCTTTAGTTCTAGGAATTTTTTAAAAATAAATTTTATGCTGACACTGATTTAGTATCCTGATCTTTTAAAAAGGCAGAAACGACTCTTGTAAAAAGGAATACTTAAGTTCAAATGTAAAAGTTGAAACAAGCTAGCCATGTAAAGATATGCATGGAGAAAGTCATCAGCTATCAGGACACAAGACTGGGATGTTCAAGAAGTAGAAAAGTCACTGGAGTTAGGCCTGTGTTTTCCAGATATTTTGGACTGGAACTCAGAGATCAGAAGCCACATTTTGTATTATAATCCCATAGTCCTGAGATAAAGTTAAAACTTAAAAATTAGCCCTTGTACTCATGTATCCTGGTGTTTACCATTCTGCTCTACGTCTAAGGAAGTAAAATGCTGGGCACGACCCTCTAGACTGATTTCAGGATCCAGCAATGGTATGGCAGAATTTGGAAAAAAATCACAAACAAAATAAAACAAAACACTGGGCTGGGCATTAAATACAAGAGAAGATGTTATGAGATTAAATCTGAGCAACAGATAAGAGACCACAAGGAGGTGCCTTTTAAACCGGAAGAGTGCTCTTCCTCCTTCCATATGTACCTGAATTTCCATGAAATACCTTTTCCCTTCAACTTAAAGAACTTCCTTTAGCAATTCTTGTAATTAAGTTAGGATAGTGACAAGTCTCTTACCTTTTGTCTCAAAAGGTTTTTAGTTGTTTTTTTTTTTTAATTTTGCCTTCAGTTTTAAAAGAGTTCTCCTTGACAGAGAGGTAGTGTTGTTTTCTTGTGTCCACAGTGAAAAGATGTGAGCGGTCATTCCTGGAGGGATGGGGCAATGTAATCTGTTTCTTTTGTCTCACTGGCTGCTTTTCTTTTTACCTTTTGTTTTCAGAAGTTTAACCATGATGTGTTTAGTTTAGTGGGGGTTTCTTGGTGAATTTAAAAAATTTTTCTATCCTGCTAGGGTCACTGAATTTCCTGGACTTGTGCATTGTTGTTTTGGATATAATGTGGATAATTTTGGACATTATTTATCCAAATAACTCCATACAGTTGTTTTTCCTCTCTTTCTGAAGCTCCGTTAACATGCATATTTGATTGCCTACTACTCTTCCCCAGGTTGTAAGTCTTTCTCTCTTTAGTTTTTCAAATCCCATTGGATTTCCATTCTCTCACTTCAGGTTCACTGATCTTTTCTATATTGTGCTAAACTGCTGTTGGTCACAGTAATGATTTTAACTTAGGTTTACTGTATATAATTTAACACACAGTAAAACCATTTTAAGTGTACAGCCTGTATGAGGTTCAATAAATGCAAATACTAATCGTGTAATTTCCAACACAATAGACGTAGAAGAGTTCCATTATTCTCTAACATTTCCTCGTGCCACTTTGTAATAAACCCTCCCTACAAGTGTCTCCAACCACCTTACCAACCAGCCAACCATTGATCCGTTTTGTATCACTATAGTGTTTCTTTTCCAGTGTCATAATGGGATCACAGCCTCTGAGTGGCTCATTGCACTTAGCATAATGCATTTGATATTCATTTCTGTCATCGTGTGGATTAGAAGCTTATTGCTTTGTACTGAGGAGTGTTATTCCATTATATGGATGCACCATGGTTGTTCATTCATTCACCAGCTGACAAGTATGCAGATGTTTCCAATGTGGGGTGATTATAACTAATGCTGTTATGAATGTTTTTATATAGGTATCTATGTGAACATGTTGTAAGTTACTTGGATTGCTGCATTGTATGGAAAGTGTATCTTTAATTTTAAAAGAAACTGCCAAACAGTGTTCCAAAATGGATATACCACTTTGCATTCTTAACAGCTATACATGAGAGTTCCAATTGTTCCATATCCTTGCCAGAATATGGTATTTTTAGTTTCTTTTTTGTTTCTACTTCCAGCCTTTCTAGTAGGCATTTAGTGGTATCTCATTGTGGTTTTAAATTATATTTCTGTATTTATTAATTATATTGAGCAACTTTGTGTGTACATTTTGCCGTCTATATGTTTACTTTGATGAAATAGGCCTATTCAAATATTTTTCCAATTTTTAAAAAAATTGGGGTGTTTTCTAACTATTGTGTTTTGAGAGTTCTTTATATATATATTTGATACAAGTTAGTTATCAGATACATGCTTTGGAAATATTTTCTCCCAGTTTTTGGCTCATTTTTAAAACTTCTTATAGTAATGTCCTTTGAGAGCAGAAACTTTGAGTTTTTTAAAGGATGATCACACCTTTATACTTAAGAAATCTTTGGTCAAGTCATGAATATGTTCTATGTTTCCAAGTAAAAGTGTTTCTGGTTTATTTAAATCTAAGACCTATTTTCAGTGCATGTGTGAATATGGTGCCAACATAGGTTGTGGTTTTCTTTTATGGCATATTGATGTTCAATTGTGACTGAACTTTTATCATTTTTTTTCCACTGAATTGTTGGTACATGTGTGATGAAATCAATTGGACCCATATAAAAGGGTCTATTCTAGATTCTCTCTTCTGTTCCAGTGTTTTCTATTATATGCATTACAGTATGTTGTATAGCAAGTCTTGACGCCAGATAGAATGAGGCTTTTATTTTTTCAAAATTATTTTGACTATTCTAATTCTTTTACCTTTCCATATAAATTTTAGGATCAGTTTGTCAATTTCTATAAAACTTATGCTGGAATTTGTATGGTGACTATACTCAATTTATAGATCAGTTACAGAGAACTGACACCTTTGTTATATTGAGTCTTGCAACCCATGAACAATGAATTTCTCACTATTAATGTCTTCTTTAAGTGTTTAGTTGTTTTAACCATTCAAATATTGCACATGTTGTTAGATTCACTTGCAAATATTTTATGCAGTTCAGAGTTGTAAATAATACTTTTTAAATTTCTAATTGTTGTTTATTGCTAGGGTATAGGCATACCACTGATTTCTGTGTATTGAGCGTGTGTATTGCAACCTTGGTAAGACTTCATTCACTCTTTCATATTTTCCACACAGGTAATCATGCCATAATTAAGTCTATTTTATTTCTTCCTTTCCCTTATGGATGCTTATTTCCATATCTTGCCTTATTGTACTGAATAGACCCTTCAATATACAATGATGAGCAGAGTAGTAGCAGTAGATATCCTTGCCTCATTCCTACCTCAGTGGGAAATAAATATTTTATTAAGCATAATGTCTGTGTGACCCTTGTAGGCATCTTTTATTAGGTTTTAATAGATAGTTAAATTCCTTCTATTCCTAGTTTGTTAAGAAGCTTTACCATGAAAGATGATGAATTCTGTCAAATTCTATTCTGATGATTATGTGTTTTTTCTTCTTTATAGTCTCTTTATATGGAAAATTATACTGATTAACTTTTGAATTTGCACTCATGGAACAAAATCTTACTCTATTATGATATATTCTTATTTTTATATATGACAGGATTTTATTTGTTAATCTTCTGTTCAATAGTTTTTGGTTCTATGTTCATAGTGGATATTGTTTTTAATTTTCCTGCAGTGTTTTGCCTGGTTTTCATTATCAGGGTAATGCTGTCCTTATGAGATGAGGTGAGAAGTATTCCCTCTTATAGCACTTGAAGAGTTTGTGTACAGCTGTTATTATTTATTCCTTAAATGTTTAGTACAATTCCTAGTGGTGACATGGGGCCTACAGTTCTCTTTGTGAAAAGGCTTAAGTGTCAAATTTGTTGGCAGAAAGTTGTACATTATTCCTTTATTGTCCTTTAAATGTCTGCAGAATATTTAGTGAGGTTCTCCTTTTCATTGTTGATATTGGTCATTTGTATCTTGCATTTTTTTCCTCAGACTGACTACGTGTTTATCCATTTTACTGATCTTCTCCAAGAACCAGGTGTTGGCTTCAATCATTCTCTCTACATTTTTCTTTTATCAGTTTTATTGATTTCTATTTTTATTATTTTCTTCTGTTTCCTAGTTCTGAGTTCAATTTGCTCCTCTTTCTTAGTTTCTTAAAGTGAAAGCTTAGACTATTAATTTGAAACTTTTCTCTTGTTCTAATATAAGCATTTCATGCTATGACTATCCCTCCAAGCAATGCTATTGCTGTATTCCAAAAATTTTGATATGTTGATATATTGTGTTTTCATTTTTATTCGGTTCAAAACACTTTCTCATTTCTCTTGTGACTCCCTCTTTCATTGTGGTTTAGTTAGAAATGTCTTGCATACTTTTTAAATATTTGGGGGTTTTACAGATACCGGTTTTGATTTCTATGTCCATTCCATTGTAAAGATACTATACTGTAGATAATTTCAATATTTGAAATAAAAAAATTTCAAAACATATTGCCTAGAATATGGTACTAAAGATTGTTCCATATGCACTTGAAAAAGGGAAATATTTTGCCGTTTTTCACTGTCCCTTCTGTTCAAGAGTCAAACGCCCTCCAGCGTCTCCCAGCTTTTGGTCGTGCTTTGATCCCTTAAACATTGTTTTTAGTGCAGGCGCACCTCTGAGATGTTGCGGGTTTGTTTCAGGCTCTACAGCAAGAAGTGAGAAGCCAAGTAAAGCAAGTCATGTTTGTTTTGCCAGTTATGGTATTGCCTTCGATTTGCAAAAAAAGTGCAGTATGTGTGAGTGCACTAAAGCAAAGCACAATGAAACAAGGTACGCCTCTGTGTTTTGTCCAGAGTTTATCAGTCTCGCTGGTGAGAGGGTTCGTCTTTTACAATTTATTCTACCGCTTCCTTTAGCCAGAACTGCCATACTTCTCATATTATGAGATAAAACTTCTTAAAGCTAATGTATGCTTTTTGATGCTTTCAAACCAAAAAAAAAAAATTAATTCATGCATATACACAGAAATTAACAATGTCTAAACAGGAATGCCAAGAAACACGTGGGGTGAAGAGTGGGAAATTCTACAACTAGAATTATTTTTGATTCTCTTGGACACATATTAAATTAAATCAGAAACCAATTTAACAGGGAAAACAAGCACAAATGCCTTTTTAAAAAAACTTGTTGGCCAAAGTATTTAAAAGTTGGTAAAATTATCCACACTACTTATAAATGAGAGGGAAACAAATGGATGGAAACATTGTTACCTTTACACTCGGGAGGGTCACTGCTCCATTTGTTATGCCCGGAACAAGTAAGCCTGCTCTCTCCAATGAGTGAGTATTCATCTGGCCCATTTGAAGGATTACAGCTATAAATTACCACTTCATTATATTCAAATGCCTGCTTGTGGCTATTGGTGTATTTTCCATTTGATATTTGTCTAGGTGGTTGACACAACATTTCTTAAAAAGAGAAAAAGGACATAAAAGACAAAAGAAAAGGAGAAAGGTTAAGACTGTTTAGTAATGTCCTGTGAACTACCTTCAATAAATTTATTAACATATGATTTCTACAATCTACTTGTGAATCCAATATCCAGTTAAAAGAAAGTTTCTTTGAGAAAATGTCTTGTCCCAACTTAAACCATTACTAGAGAAATAAAATTTTATAAAAAAACCTGCTTTCTTAAATACCCATATAAGATGCCTATATAAAATTCCGGTCGTTACCTATAAGGCCATCGTACTTTTTTTTTTCTAATCATGACAGATGCTGACAATTTAATGAGAAAATATACTTCTGATTAAAGAAAACTCAGTGCTAGTTGAGAAATGCTACCTCCGTTCGTAAATCAAGAGCTCACAGGTAAGCCAAGATTGCATTGTCTTTTTTTCCACTGCCGCCCTTAAGAGTGCACAGCGAGGCTGGCCAGTGGCTTCGCATTGTTTGGTAATGCAGTGGGATGAACCTGGAGGTCTTTCTTTAAGCCAGATACTGAAGAGATTCGGAAAAATGTAAAGTGGTAGCATTCTTCTCAATGTTTGTTTTGGAAATTTCTGATTTTACACAAAAAATATGTTACATGTGATAACATGTATTGAATTTACTGCTTTTAAGGATGAATTAGTAAATAATTTTTTAGGAAGCTTCTTTGTTTTAAGTCCAATATTAAGAATATCAGCAGCACTAACCCACTTGCAGAAAAGCTCCATGGGGTCTTTGTTGTAAGACATAAATGGGTCCCCAGGTTACAAAGTTTGAGCACTGCTGCTCTAAATTCTAAGGAGAGAATATACTTACTTTCACACTGTGGGGGACTATCACTCCATTCCACAGTATTTCCGGAAAGTTCACAATATAGAATTTTTGTTCCGATTAAGTAATAACTAAATGAGAAAAAAGAAATGATCATTGTTTTCTTTATCAGTTAACAAGAATACATAATAATGAAGAAATTTTTATGTGGTTGTTTTTCTGCACTACAGTAGCTTCAGGAAGGAGTTTCTTAAGTGACATTTACAGGACATGCCAACCAAATCTGCAGTTTAGTGAACTAAAGACATTCTTCATGTGAACACATATTGGCCTAGAGCAAAATGTCTGGATGAATCCGTCATGCCTGACAGGCTGGGGATTGCTGCCTCCTGCAGTCAGGTCACACATTCGCTTCTGTGTCGTTGCTCGTGCCATTCTGCTCCGTCAGGGCAACGACGGAGCAGGGAGATCTGTCCCAAGAGCTTCCCGGCCTGGATTTGCGACCCAGCTCCAAGACGGACTTGTTTTTTGAGCTGAGGCAAGTCCCTTAAGGTTTCTCTTCCTTAAATTCTTCATCTATGGAAACGGTATATATGTTGTGGGGTTGTTTTGAGTAGTAGGTGAATTAGCATCTGGAATACAATGAGTGCTAGGCAAGTTTTAGATGTTATGAATATTCTTCAGATTGAAGTATCTTCTTAGGTATGGCTCAGGAAGACCCCTACTTGATGAAACCTTTGATGATTGAAATTCACAGAACTCTCTCTTCCTTCTGGACTCTTCTTATAATGATCACGAATAAGTCATTTCCATGGTACTTCTCATTTACTATTTTCCTAGGACACCTCTCTGTGTATTTGGTGCATCTCGATAAGGCTAAAACTTCTTTGAGAATAATCTAGGTCAGTAATTTGCAACCTTTGTAGTCTTACGGCGCACATAAACTAATTACTAAAATTATGTGGCACACCAAAAACTATATTTGTTCCCATTCTGTTTGACAAAAAATATTAGGTATAATTTTGATTCATTCACACTGGATGGTTATTGTGTCGGTTGTTGTCTTTTTCCTTTGACAATCTAAGGGAAAATAGGTCTGTGCCCTTGACTAAACAGTCAGGTATTTCATGTTTTAAAAATGCTTGCAGCACAGCAGTGTGCTCCTTGTGGCACACTGGTTGAAAATCGCTGGTCTATGTATTCACCCTTTGGTGCTTCACAAGGTGCCCAGCAGGCTCTCTCTGTAGAAATAGTGATGGGATATTCTCACCTGATCAAATTTTTAAAAAGTCAGTAAAACTGCCTGTACTTTCTTCCAGCTGAATTTTCCCTCAAGGCTCATCATTGATTCTATATTATAATTTATTAGGAGAGAATTTTGTGATTATGGCACCAAAAATATGTCTTCCCAGCTAGACAAAAATTTCACTATTAGAATCTGCCTGATGTAACTGTTCTGGAACTCTGGAGTCTGTTGAAGGCTTGCAACTTCTAGGAAAGACTTGGACAGGTGACTTGCATTAACACTGGTCACCTTCAGTTCTTAGCACAGCAGTAACTACCCATCCCACTCCCACAGCAGGCAGCTGTGCGTGTGTTCCTGGAGCAGCTTTTAAGCAGCCTGAGGGATTCAGGGTGGGCAAAGAAACCATGTCCTTGGGCATTGTGCTCATATATTGATTGTTGTTTCTGATCATAGAGAAGCAGACAGAGAGGTTGGCAGCCATTGTTGTCACGCCTCCTCCAAAGCGGCAAGCCCCATCGTTCCTCTTTCATTTTTCACTCTTTCCCCCTTCAGGAGGCAGACATTAAAAACTGTGACATTTGAAAACAACTGTACATGCCCAGAAAAAGGCTCAGTTTACATCAGGCCAATCCTCAGCACAGAGACACCTCCAACAACCAAAAAACAAAAGCAATAATAAAACAACAAACACCAGGAAATGGTGAGAATCTGAAAGCCAGAGTTACCCCCATTATTAGATTGCAATGTCCAGTTCAACAAAAAAATTATAATGCATACAAAGAAAAAGGAAAGTACGGCCCATTCAAAGGAAAAAATAAATCAACAAAAATTTATTTCTGAAAAAGATCTGAGGGAATATGTACTAGAAAAAGACTTTAAGATAGTCATTGAGGCTGCATGTACATCTTTTACAGGCCATCTTTGTGACAAGCCGTCATTTTCCAGTTCCACAGTCTTCTTTTTCTTCATGAGACAGCTGAGTGGCAGTGGCAGAGATACAGATATTTGGGAATACCCTGATGTTGGGAGAGACCATCACTCTCAAGGTGGAGCCCCGTGACACTGCTGAGAATGTCAAAGCCAAAACCTAAAACAAGAAGTGCATCCTCTTGACCAACGGCATGTGACGTCTGCGTGCAAACATCTGGAGGGCCACCGCACTCTGTCAGACTACAATATCCAGAAACAGCCCACCCTACATTGGGAGCTCACCTACAGGGTGGCATCAGTGAGCTTTTCCTCTGCCAGCTCCCCAGAAATACACCAGCCACAAGTGCTACAAGCACTGCGCTTGCCTGTGCCTTTCCGCTGTCCATGACGGCAAGAAGGAGTGCAGCCATATTAACAATTTGTGACCAAGAAGAAGTTGAAAAGAGGGCTCTCCACAGCCCTACTCCCATGGAAGCAGAGGGGTCCCCTGCCAGAGATCCATGGTTCTGGGGCCTCAATAAAATGTGAAAAAAATAAATAACTGTCTTAAGGATATTCAAAGAATGAAAGGAATCAATGTAAAAAGCAAAGAAAACACTGTGTAAACCAAATGGAAATGTAAATTAGGGGATAGAAACCCTAAAAATAACACCCTCCCCAAAATTCTAGAGTCCAAAGTTCAACTAAAATGAAAAATTCCATGGATGAATTAAGTGCAGTTTTGAACAGGAAGAAGGAAGAATCAGTGAACTTGAAGCTGGACAATGAATATTATTTAGTCTGAGAAACAAAAATAAAAAAGACTGAAGTGAACAGAGCCTAAGGGGCCTGTGGTTCACCAATAAGCAGACCAATATTTATACACTGTGGGAATCCCAGAAGGAAAAGACAAAGAGAATGGGGCTGAGAGAATTTTAAAGAAATAATGACTGAAAGCTTCCCAAATTTGATAAAAGGCATGACTATAAATATTCAAAAAGTTCACCAATTCCAAGTAAAATGAAATCAAAGACCCACATTAAGACCCATAATAATCAAACTTTCAAAAGCCTGCAACGAAGAGAGAATTCTGAAAGCTGCAAGAGACAAGTGAATTATCACATACAAAGGATTCTAAATATGATTATCAGCAGATTTCTCATCAGAAACCTGGGGGCAAGAAGACATGGAACTAATAGACTTGAAGTGATGGAAAAAAAAGTGGTCAACCGAAAATCTTCTACTCAGCAAAATTGTTCTTCAAAAGTGAGAGAAATATTAAGACTTTCCCAGCAATAAAAGTTAGGAGAATCTGTTACTATTACATCTCACCTGAAAAAAATGCTCAAGGGCATTTTAAAAGGTGAAATTAAAGGACACTAGAGAGTAACTCATGCTGTACAGACCAACATCTCACTGAAGGCACATACATGAGCAATTATGAAAGCTAGCATTATTGTAACAATGGTTTATAAATGCATTTTATTTTCTATGTGACTTAAGAAACCAGTCTTACAATGAAAATAAACAATGTAGAAGTCAATATTACAATTATTATTGTAGAGGGTAGTAGGACATTAACAACCCAAAGGAATGAGATGGGGCTAATAGAATCCATTACTGTAATTTATTGAAGTTAAGTTGGTATAAATTCAAATTGTACTGTTATAACTCTAGGATGTTAAATGTAATCCATATGGGAACCACAGACAAAATCACTATAGAACATACAGAGAAGGAAATGAGAAAGGAATTCCAACATTTCATTACAAAAATCAGCTAATAAAAAACAGGAATGCACAAAACAAAGGGCAAAAAAAAAAAAAGCTTTAAGAAAACAAATAGCTCCCACCTTGTCAGTAATTATTTTAAACTTTAATGGGGTATATTCTACAATCAAAAGGAAGATATGGGTAGAATGGATAAAAAAAAAGATGCAACTATATGCTCTCTGCATGAGACTAACTTGAGATGCAAAGACATGAACAAGTTGAAAGGGAAAGGACAGAAAAAGATATTCCATACAAATTGTAATCAAAAGAGGGCAGGATGGCTATACTAATTCAGACAAAATAGACTTTGAATCAAAAGAGGTTATAAAAGACAAGTAGCACATCATATTTTAATAAGTTTTATATACTTCAAGAAGATATAATTATAAGCATTTATGCACCCACTGACAAACCTTCAAAATATATGAAGCAAGAACTGACAACTGAAAGGAGAAATACACATTTCTACATAATAGGCATTTCTCTAATAATAATTAGAGACTTTCATATCCCAATCACAACAATGGATAGCACAGCTGGACTAAAAATAAGGAGAGGACTTCAACAACACTATCAACTAGATTTCACAGACACAGAGCACCATAGAAGAGAATACACCTTCTCCTCGCCTAAATGTGGGGCATCTTTCAGGATCGGTCATATGGTGGGCCACAAATTGATATATTAACTACTAAGAAGGTTTTAAAAAGATAGATATCATAAAGTATCTTCTCTGACCACATGGGATAAAGTTGTCAAACAAAAACCTTTACAGACAGAAGCTTTTCTGAAAGAACAGGTTCATTGACTAGCCACATGCTGGTCAGAAAAAAAGCCAGGTCCTCGGGCATGAGGTCTAAGCCACCAGCAGCAGGGACAGATGGAGAAGACAAACATTTCTGTCATGCTGAGTTTAATGGGGTTCTTTTTATAGTTTTAAGGAGAAAGATGTAAGTTATTTTGGAGGAACTCACATTGGCTATAGATAAGGGGGGCGCAGAAGAAGAATAAGTGGGGTTAGTTCTGGGATAGGTGCATAGTCTGTATAGGAAGAAATGCTTGGGGCCTTTTGACTGTTGGATGGCAGTAACCTGAGAAGTTCATGTATAAGCAGGATGTCGTGAAATCTGGTGGTCAGCTACTTCTTTTATAAAAAATTTTAAAATCACAATTTATTTTTAAACATTTTATTTATTTATTTTTTAGAGAGAGGAGAAGGGAAGGTGAAACAGAAACATCAATGTGGGGTTGTTTATTGTGCACCCCCCTACTGGGGACCTGGCCCAGAATCCGGGCATGTGCTCTGACTGGGAATTGAACTGGCGACCTTTTGGTTCACAAGTGGGCACTCAATCCACTGAGCCACATCAGCCAGGGCTCCTTTTCTGAATAAGAGCTCTAGTAACTCTTATATTACACACTATTCTGAAATAGTTCTGGAAGTCGATTAAAAGTTTCAACATACTTTCCAGAAAGTGAGCAGTCTTAGTTTCTGCCCTGGGCTCTGTTAACTGATTGACTCCCTGTCTCTCCTTCCCACCCCCCAGCCTTCTGTAATTTAATTTAGGACCATGTCACCATGATTACTACATTTTTAATGCCTACAATAGGCTTATTATTACATATAGTATTATATGATTTTACTTTTCTTTTTAAATTTCTATTTGTTACACACCAGTCTCCATAAAAAGCCCAAGAGTTGATTGGCTGTTAAGTACAACTTGTCACACAGAAAGCAGGATGAAATCAACAATATGGGGATGCTTAGGAGAGAACCGAACAAAAATAGAACTAGTAACATTTACCTTATTTCTCTAAGGAGCAACTTACCCCTCATTACAAGCATAGTGAGCCTGTGAACCAAACTGGTAAGTTCCATTCATGTAGACTACTTCACCATTTAGGGGTTCTCCTAGTTGTGGACATAATTTTCCTAAAATAAAATTTTTGAATTTGTTGTTTTATACCAATGTCAAAACAGATTCGAATCAAAATAAAAACTCTACATTGCTCTATTAAATTCATGGAAATATTTTCTTTCTTATTTATTTTTATTAAATTTATTGGGGTGACATTGGTTAGTAAGTTTATATAGGTTTCAAGTGTATATTTCTATGATACAGGATCTGTATATTGTGTGCCCATCACCTAAGTCAAATCATTTATGTCACCATATATTTGGTCCTCTTTACCCTTTACTACCTGACCCCATTAACTCCCTTCCCTCTGGTAACCACCAAAATGTCATCTATGTCGATAAGTTTCAGTTTTATATCCCACATATGAGTGAAATCATATGATCCTTGGCTTTTTCTGACTGATTTATTTTGCTTAGCATGTTATTCTCAAGTTCCATCCATGTCATCACAAATGGCTGAACTTACAAATCACATTTCCCCAGAGAATAAATAGCCAAATAAAAAATTTCCTGGAGATTTTCAAAGCCTGAAAAAATACACTGCTATATAAAATCTACCTTAACACAAGAAAACCATCATTTCAGTAGAGAAGTATGAAGTCTAAAATATGTGAAAATCTCTAGGACAATAAAAATAAAAAGTTTTGTGTACTTACTTTTACACGCCTCCTGGAGAGGAGGTTTCCACATGTCATCAGGTTGACAAACAGATGACATGGGAAGAGGAGGAACACTGTGCGTGTATCCTGGGCGACACTGATATTCTATGCTGTCCCCATGACTATAAATGTTCTTGGGTTGACCTTTGAGCATCATAGATTCAAATCTTGGTGGATCAGCACAGGCATCTGGGCATAACAGAACAAGAACATGAAAGTAAAGAATTTTCTCCTTTTGACGAGCCATGGATTATGGCCTGGCAGCAGGACAGTAGGGCAGAATAAATGGAAATAGATTTTAAGTGATCGTTCTACGCTTTTACCGGATGATGTGCCACGCCTGATTTAAGTAACATTCTATTAGCTTTTGGTTTCTTGGGGGAATCAGGTGCATATTCATTCAACAGTAAATTGAAGAGACAGCAGCAATATCTTTTGGTTTTAAAATATATTTATAGGTATGCAACCTCCACCACTTTTTTTCTGAATTCATTTCGCACCTGCCCCTCCTCTAAGAAGACCTCTATAGTATGAAGCCCTTGATCAGGTTACTCTTCCACAGTTTGAGTCGCAAATTGATGACGATGATTTATCACTTCAGGCAGGGTCTTCTCTTGAAATGCAAGTTCCTGGAGGTCGGGGACCATGTGCCTTCTTTTTCTACCACCCTCTGTGCCCAGTGGGTACCCAAGAAATGCTGTGGTAAGCACCGACTATTAAATAATCATTGCAGGTTTCATAGATCAAAATAAATCTAGACTAAACTACTTCAAAATGTAAGACTTCATGTTTTATATCAGTGAAATGAGCACCTTATCAGAGAATAGATACCAACTGAATGTCAACATTTATAACTTTAACATTATTTTAAATATAATTTATTTTTCCTTCACTAATCAATGGATCATTCTTGGCCTCAAAAGTTCTCCGGGGTAGCTGTTTGGACTGTATTGGTATATTGCAATGCCATTGGAACTTTTCATTTCTTGATTTTTTTTTTTGGTAGTTTTTTTCTTCCTAGAATAGCGTTATTTCTGCTGTAGCAATTCCTCTTCCTTCAAATTACCTGTGGGTCTGAAAACCTAACAAATCTGCGTAAAATAATGTGCTGGAGACCCAGACAGCCCTAAAGGGCTAGAAGAATGCAGAGGTCTCACCTGTAAGGTTAAGGACCTAAGGAGAAAGGAGGTAGATCTATTTTGATCCCTGAGGAACTTTTCTTATTCCCTGGATTGGTCTCATATCCAATTGATATTAAACTTAAAAAATGTATGTATTTTCACTTCTCTCAAATAGCAAAAATTATGTGACTTTTCAAATGAAATATACTGGAGTAACATTGGTTAATAACATTATGTAAATTCAGGTGTGCAATGTTGTAGTAGGACATCTGCATGTTCTATTGTGAAGTTTAGTCTCCTTTCTTCACCTCCCTTTAACCTCTTTCTCCCCTCTGCCCCCCACCCTTCCCTTCTAGTAACTGCCATTTTGTTGTCTGTAACTGTTTTTTTGTTGTTGTTTGCTTTGTTTGTTCATTTGTTGCTTTTCATTCTATAGCCCACATAAGAGTGAAATCACACAGTTTTTGTCTCTTTCTGGCTGACTTCCATCCTTACCACAATACTCTCAAGGTCCATCGATATTGTTTCAAATGATAATATTTAATCTTTTTTTTGTAGCTGAGTAGTATTCCATTGTATATACCCACCACATCTTCTTTATTCAATTACTTGTTAAAGGACACTTAGGTTGTTTCCATGTCTTGTTTATTGTTGCTAATGCTGCAAAGAACATATGGTACCCTTTTTCTCTTTCTGATATTTTGTTGTTAATATATAAGAACACAATGGATTTTTGTAATTAATACTGTATCCTGCAACTTACAGTATTTGTTTATTTTTTTCTAATGATCTTTTGGTGGACTATTTAGGGTTTTCTATATATAGAATAGTCACATGCAAATAGTGACAGCTTCACTTCTTCAAACCCAATTTGGATGCCTTTTAGTTTGTTTTCTTGCCTATATTCTCTGTCTAGGACTTCAGTACTATGTTGAATAACAGCGGTGAGAGTGGGAATCCCTGTCTTCTTCTTCCTTTTAGAGGAAAAGCTTTCAGTTTTTCACCATTGAGTATGACATTAGCTGAGTGTTGTCTTATATGGCCTTCATTATGTTGAGATACTATGCTTCTCTACCCATTGTATTGTGTTTTAGTCATAAATAGATGTTATCTTATCAAATGCTTTTTCTGCATCTTGAAATGATCATGTGGTTTTTATCTTTTATTTCGTTAATGTGGTGCATCACATTGGTTTGTGAATGCTGAACCGTCCTTCCATCTCTGGAATGACCCCAATTTGATCATAATATATGATCCTTTGACTACTTGGCAGAATTAACCAGGTAAACCACCTGGACCAGGACTTTTAAAAAACTGTTACTCTATTACAGTTGTCCCAATTTTTCCCCCTTTGCTCTGCTTACCTGGACTTTTAGGGGAAAGTTTTTGATTACCATTTCAATTCCTTACTAGTGATCACTCTACTTAGGTTTTCTAATTCTTTTTTTTAAATTTAAGTATAGTTGGTGTATAATACTACAGTGATTACATTAGTTTCAGGTATGCAATATAATGATTTGATAATTTTATACCTTACAATGAGATCATCCCACTTGTTAGGGGGAATTTGAGCTGGAGTGTGTGGGTCTCCCTGACACAGTTCACTCAGAGAAGCTCCCTGTGGGGCTAAGATCACAACTGAGTTTGAAAATTAAGGAGCCAATTATGCAAGAGGATGGAGGAGAGTGTTCCCAGGCTGAGGGACAGCACGTGCAAAAGCCCCAAAGCAGCAGAGCTTGGCCTGTCTCATGAGCACCAAAGTCTCCCCTGGACCAGTCATTTGTTAAATGCTGTCAGAGAATCGTGTTCCTTCCCTCCAGAGCACCTGTCTTGGGTTATACCATATTAGTAATATGGTTTGGTTACTGTCTGCCAGTGCCAATACATTTCAGCGAATGTTTCTTGGTTGCCTACTGTGTGCCTGGCACTGGGAATCTAACAGTGAGCAAATAATAGCCGTTGCTTATATTTGTGTGTGGGGGGGGGTACACGGACAAATAGTGAAACAAGGATCATAAAAACAGGAATAATTTGTTATTATTCACCAGTGTATCCCCAGAACCAGCACAGGACCTGGCACATACAAGGCAAATATTCATTGAATGAATTCTGCTAATGACAGAATACAACATGCAAACTGTATATGTAATAGGATCCTAAAAATAGCTTGGGTGTAGAGACACATATACAAATAAAGACAGTTGGAAATACATCAAAATATCCAATGATTGTCCTTTGATTCTATACATTTTATACAATAACCATATATATGTATATAGACTTGGATCTGTTCATTCCAATGAACATTCCATTTAATGAAATATGAATCAAACTTAGGGGATGGCCTTCAGCTTTAGCTTATGAGCTATAGCGGCAAACCCTGCGGATATTTATCGTTCATTTCTTAGGACTCTCACTTCTCACTAGGTTTGGTTACCAGTATTTTTTAGGCTGCTTCAAATCTCTCCTCGAATGGGACCAAACCTAATGAAAAAAGAAAAAAACATTGCCCCAAAGACACTGGGAAATAGAATAAGAATATCTATATCGGATGGGCATAGGCATGTGATTCCATGTGTGCGGGGAGAGGGGCCGAAACAACCTGCAGGCTAATTACCAATGTGATTTGGGTGCATCAAGCATCCCGTTACCTTTCTGTACAAAATGCACTGCGTGCCCTTCCTAATCCCCCTAAAATCCTAGGACCTTCACTGAAGGACTCCCTGCAAAACATGCATTCCCCAGCCTCCATACGAAGCAAGCAGTGAGCTTCCTTACCCCACGCCCTGCACGCTGGCCTGGACACTTCAGTAAAGCATAAATAATACCAGGTAATACTTGACCTGGGATTACCCAGCCCAACCCAACCGGACACAACACCCTACTCTCCAAGGCTTCACCCTGCCCAAGAAACACAGCACAAAGCTTCCCCATGGGCACAGCATGGGCTCTAACAACATCCCCATACACCTGAGCACCCAAGAGCAAGCCCTTACTTTCAGCGCTGGGTCAGTGCTGCCCATCATGATTGGCTCGGTCCCCAAACACCTTCAAGCTTCTACACAGAGCCCCACGAGGCTCAGTGCCTACCACCAAGCAACCCTCACCGTGGGGACTACGGGGTCCTCATCGTTTTGAATCTGCCATAGCACAACCCTGAGCACTGTGGCTAAGCATTTTGCCTCAACTCCGCACCAAGCGGGCTGACCATGCCCCTGGCCTCCTACCCAACCTACTAAGCAGTTTCCTCCGCCCGCGGTTTGGGACAGCCAGTTCCACTATCTGCTCCTATTCGCTCCCTGACTCACACACTTTCCAGTCTCCTACCAGAGCATATGGGTAGCAGGAGCACTAAGGCCACCAAACGGATCCCAAGGAAGCACCAAGAGGAAAAGAGAGTCTCGAGGTGGCGGGAAGGTGCCCTGCGCGGCTCATAACACGCCATCATATTTTGGGACATCAGCGAGAAACCTGAGAAACAGTGAGTATTTATCTTTTTGAGTGCGGGCTCCAGACGCAACAATCACCAAACTCAAAAAGCGTTGGTGAGGTACGGCCGGTGGGCGTGGTCTGGGTCGTTTAGTTCAGGGTAAGGTGAGGTCAATCCGCGGACTGCAAGGCGGGGCCTCGGCTCGGGGGTGGGGCGTTAGATCCGGATGGGACCCCGCCCATTTGCAGCTCAGACTCCGCCCGCGCTCGCGTGTGTCAGTAACCGATCCGGATGAACCCTCGAGATCCGCAGGAAATGGGCATCCCCACTATGACAGGGTGGAAATTAAACAAGAGCAGATTGAGTCATCGTTACGCCTTTTCCGGAACACTGGATGGAAGAATAACGCGCATCGACCTGAAAATAGAAACGCAGAGCTTAGGCGGCGGGTCCCCTAGGGTCCAGCCCCCTTAAGATTCCCCATTTGTCCTGGGGCTTCCAAACTGTCCGTTGTGCCAGGGTCCTTGCTCTAATTCGGCATTTGTCGAGCATAATTAGGGACAATACTTGAGATTTTCGTGGTTGAAGGCATGCTAGATTTCAAAATCACAAAGATGGTTTGGCCACTGCACTCTCAGCTCCAGTGTAAATGGTGTTGCCCCTACTTCGTTGAGAGGACACCTGGTAAGTTAAATTATTGAACACTGTGCCATTAAGCATATTGGGCCTCAACCTTTGGGACCCTTGCGGTTTCAGAACTTTAAGTATAATTGAAGATGAAATACACATGCTTGAAAAAGGTAAGGACAGGGGTGTATTGAGCGTCAAATTCCTTGATGCGAGTGATTGGTGGGATGAGTAGGAATTAATAAGAGCGGGAACTTTTGTAGTGAAACAAGCTCAATTCTGGAACATTAAGAATGAGCAAGATTTATTCGTAGATGTAAATCGGTAAGACCAGTTAAAAAAAAAAAGTAACATAAAGGATATTAAAGAGCACACAAAAGGAACTGACATTTTTTTCTGTAGTTGGCGAAGAATCCAAACGTCGAGTTGTGAGTAAACGTATCTGGAATAGCAGCACTCTCAAATTTTTAGTTTTTGCTATAACTATTGTTTGTTAAAAGTTTTAAAATGGATATGACTTTTAAACCACCATTTTCATTTAGAGTTTACCCAAAAGAAATCATCAGAGCCATGAGCAAAGATATAGAATTTTGGAAAAATATAATCCCTAAGTGTCTAGTAATAGTATTAAGGAATCTATGGGATGGAACTCTATGCAGCATGCAGTGTAAATATCATTGTGAGTAACTATGATATTTCATAAGTGGACAAAGCAATCTCCTAATCAGCATGTAGCTTTTGGTATTTCTTTTATAAAACAGAATGGATATTGATACACATTAAAAGAGATTAGTTGGAAATATACCCAGGTTAACTAATACTTGATAGGATTATACATATTTAATTTTCTTTGTGCTTTTTCAGTTTTCTATATTGACATGTTACATCTGGAATCAGGTAAAGAAAAAATTTTAATAATCCAACTCCTATAGCAACATCTGTTTTGTTCATAGAATGGGATAGAATCTATGTCACACAGGGTTAAGGAATGAGAGGTTGGTAAGGAAATGGAAGCTCTCAGTACAAACCTCAGATGCCAAAAAGGACTTCTCATGGGTAATTGGACTCCAATCCAAACGGGGGGACTGTCAGCCATTGTTTACAGAGGCCCCATGAGAATTCTTTACTGCAGGGAAAATGCACAGGCTGGGCTGCCAAACCTTCTGCATGGTGTTCCTGCCATGAGTTGACCCTTCTAAGAGAGCTCCAATGAGACTGAGAGTTTCCCAGTCTCATTGGAGCTGTGCATCTGTATCTTCATTTGCCTCTTCACCAACCAAAGTGGCTAAATCCTGACCAAGGAAGAAAGTGTGTTTCAGACCAATCAAACTGTGTGGATTTTGAGTCCTCATTTGGTTGAAAACATGCCAGTCAGGGGCAGGGTGAGAAGTCTCCTCTGTACAAGCCAGCTTCTCCTCTGTTTCAGTGGAGCACACATTCAGTTTCCACTGAAAACTTTGTTTTCCTGGATGGAGCTGCAACACCGTGGATGGGCCTTGTCAGGGCTGCCTTGTAGGGCCATTTCACAGTCCTGCTATTCTATAGTCCTACTGCTCCACACCTTGGATTTACTTAATGCTGGGAAAGTTCTGAAAGATTTTGATGTTGTTACATAGTCCTGCTGTTTCCTGATTGGTTTCACAGCTGTGCTGTTCCACAGCCTCGCTGTTTCAGGGTTGAGTTGTTTTCACTGAATAAAGTCTTCCACTCACTGCACCCCAAATCGGGGGATTCTTTGGCATTGAATTGGCCATGATGACCTTCTGTCAACAAAATAATGCCATAGTATTTTTTACTATAAAATCCAGACACTCCATATGACACTTATTAGAGAAGATAGAATTAAGGAGACGGTGAATAGGAAACTCAATAAGGAGAAGTAAACATTTGTCTTCATTCCTACAGGTATAAAATTGATATAACAGCAATGTCTGTGGCTCAATGTTGGCATTTATTTGTGAAAACAGAATTATTGTTCTCGAGGATATAGGTCGGATAAATGATGACAGACGGAGTCTTGAGTTGGGGTGGTGAACACACAATACATTGTACAGATGATGTGTTATAGAACTGTGCACCTGAAACTGCTATAATTTTGTTAACCAGGATCATGCCAATAAATTTAACAAGGAAAAAACAGAATCTAGTGTTCTCTGCAACCATACTATACAATGTTACATATCAGTTATATCTCAATAAAGCTGAAAAACTTTCCCATCTATTTCTAGGCTCAAAGGTGAGCTTTTTATCTTTTTCTCATGAGAAAATTTAAAAAATGAGGAAAAGGTATGGCTAGTGTTTGGTTTCCTGGTTACGGGCACTAAATTAGATTCAACAACTGAGGTCCTACTGTCATTTTCTTTGAAGCAGTGAAATTTCCATACCCAAGGTTTATTAAGATATTCTTAATATAATTGAAGATTTTCACATTGATTTCTTTAACTTATTTTGTTTTGACTCATCTCAGGCTTCATTGGATATGTTCTGAACCTTGTTCTCTCATTTTCTGGGCATGCTCAAGAGGGAGGGATAGCGTCCTCTTGCTGTATCCCCAGAGCTCAGACAGTTCTAGGTGTGTAGTAGGTACATAATAAATAGGCATCAAATACTGAATGAAACAAATGGATGTGACTGTCACCTATATTTAACATGTCTCTCCCCTTTCTACCCCAGCTTGGATTTACTTAATGCGGGGAAAGTTCTGAAAGATTTTGATTATAATAATAATCAGACATTAGGAACAAAACTGGTTTTGTTTCTAAAAGAAATGAACTACAACTGTCAGTATAGAAAACTTCCCTAAATTAGATAGGCAAGCTGCCGTTTGAAGTGGAGCTAATGTCTATCCGTTAGCCGTCAGATCATTGTGGTTACTGAATTCAAAGGAGAGTATCAACAGTGAACTTTCGCAAGTCCTGACAGGAATAGAACTCAAAAGACTCAAGGCTCTAAGTGAAGCAGGGGAGTAAACACTAGTGGTTCCTCTAACGCCCTCCAAAAATTGGTCAAAGTGCCAAAAAGAAAATGATAAGAGACTAAAGAATATGTAGACCAGATTTTGAGCTGTGTGGTGGTATCTTTTAAGGCTTTACGAATAGCAGTAGGGTGGAATTAGGTATAGGGGAATGCCGCTAAGCTAAGTTCAACTTCTCTAAAATAAAATTTAATGTTAGATGATCTTTTGCATTCTAAATTAGTATATATTTACATTATTCTTTTCAGAGGTGGGAGTAGCAGCATGAACGGACTTGGGAGTGCTTTTAGGGAAGGCCTTCCACTTCCCTGGTGAATTGCACACTAGGATTTGAGAAAACCCGAAAGAGAATGGCTAGGCAGAGATAGTTAAGATATCTTTTTGATGTTGGCCCTGGGAGCTATGCCTCTCTATTTGCCCCTGGTAAGCACTTCCTAGCCAACCGACTTTCATATTTGGCTTTTACCAGCAAAAGCTATACTGTGGTATGCCATAGCCAACACAGGAATTCTGAAACCATTCAAATGCGTGAAAGAGCATTTCTCAGGAAAAACACAGATTCATTTTATTTCCTCTTGGCTTTTTATGGCTTTAAAAAGAAAATGTATTACAAACCCCATTCCATAAGTAGATTTGAAAGGTAAAAATTTTTGTTTCTTATTATAATGGTGAAGACAATTTCAGTTTGATATCTCAGACTTAAGAATCACATTTGATACTTGTGTACAAAAAAGCAAACAAAACAAAGAATGTTAATATTAACCAGTGTCACCACAATAAATTTAATTAAAAAAAAAAGAATAGCTTTGGGTATTCAGCCCTTGATTTTCCTATGAAAAATGTAAAGTGTGAGGTCAACAGAATCGCAAAATAAAACAAGCTAATGTAGGCAATATGGTATTTTACCATAGTTAATATATGTATACAGTATATACAGTCATAGATAACTAATGTGATAGAAAAATTATCATGAATTTCTTTCTTTTCTAAAAAATTTATTTTGATTGCATTTCTTTCCATTTGTCCCCCTTATACCCTCTTCCCCCTTTAATCACCAGACTGTAGTCCATGACCATGAGTTCTTTTCCCTTTTTGCTCTGTCTCCCCACCCTCTAATGCCCCCAATCCCAGAGCTGTCGGCCTGCCCTCTATCTATGAGTCTGTCTGTTTTGCTTGTTTGTTTGATTTGTTCATTGGATTTCATATGAGTGAAATCATATGGTATTTGTCTTTCTCTGACTGGTTTATTTCACTACAATAATTCTCCAGGTCCTCCTTACTGTTGAAAAGGGAAAAGTTTCTTCTTTTAATAGCTGAAGAGTGTTCCATTGTGTATATGTCCCATAGTTGTTTCATCTACTCATCTACTGATGGACATTTGGGCTGCTTCCATATCTTGGCAATTGTAAATAATGCTGCAGTCAACATAGGGAAGCTTATGTTCTTTCAGATTAGTGTTTTGGATTTCTTTGGATAAATTCCCAGAAGTAGAATTGCTGGGTAATAAGGCAGTTCCATTTTTAATTTTTTGAAGTACCTCCATACTGCTTTCTACAGTGGCTGCACCCATCTGCATTCCTACCAACACTGCAAAAAGGGTTCCTCTTTCTCCACATCCTCTTTCTCCAATCAGCACTTGTTGTTTGCTGATTTTTGATGATAGCCATTCTAGAGGTGTGAGGGGATATCTCACTGTGGTTTTGATTTGCATTTCTTTGGTGATTAGTGACTGAGTATCTTTTCATATGTCTATCAACCATCTATATGTTCTCTTTGGATAATTGTCTCTTCAGATCCTTTGCCCATTTCTTAACTGGATTGTTTTTTGTTTTTTGTTTTTTGATGCTGAGTTTTATAAGTTCCTTATAAATTTTGGGTATTAAGCCCTTATCAGATGTATTGGCAAATATGTCCTCCCATTCAGTGGGTTATCTTTTCCTTTTGTTGATGGTTACCTTTGCTGTAAAAAAAAATTTTTTTACTTTGATGCAGTCCCATTTGTTAATTATTTCTTTTGTTTTCCTTGCCTGAGGAGTTATGCAGATGAAATCTCGCTATGAGCAATGTTTGAGATTTTACTGCCTATGTTTTCTTCTAGGATTTTTATGGTTTCAGGTCTAACATTTAAGTCTTTAATACATTTTGAATTTATTCTTGTGTATGGCATACGAAGGTGGTCTACTTTCATTTTTCTGCATGCATCTGTCCAATTTTCCCTACATCATTTATTGAATAAACTATATTTAGCCCACTGGCTGTGTTTGGTTCCTCTGTCAAATATTAATTGACTCTAAAGGTGTGGGTTTATTTCTGGGTTCTCTACTCTGTTCCATTGACCTATGTGTGTGTTTTTATGCCAGTCCCATGCTCTTTTGATTACTATGGCCTTATAGTACATTTTGATATTAGGTAGCATGATTCCTCCAACTTTGTTTTTCTTTCTCAAGATTGCTGTTCTATTTGGGGTTCCATATGAATTTTTAAAATATTTGTTCTAGTTCTGTGGAATACATCACTGGTATCTTGATAGGAATTGTGTTGAAGCTATGATTGCTTTCGGTAGTATGGACATTTTAATGATGTTAATTTCTCCTATCTGTGAACATAATATGTGCTTCCACTTATTTGTATCTTCTTCAGTTTCTTTCTTCAGTGTCTTATAATTTTCTGAGTACAAGTCTTATCCCTAGGCATTATATTCTTTTTGAAGCAATTGTCAATGGGATTGTTTTCTTAATTCCTCTTTCTGATTGTTCATTATTGGCATCTAAACATGCAACTGATTTCTGGATATTAATTTTATATCCTGCTACTTTGCTGAGTCCATTCATAGGTTTTAGTAGTGTCTTGGTGGACTCTTTAGGGTTCTCTATGTACAGTATCATGTCACTTGCAAATAAATGTAGTTTTATTTCTTCCTTTCCAGTTTGGGTGCCTTTTATTTCTTCTTCTTGTCTGATTGCTATGGCAAAGACTTCCAATACTATGTTGAGTAAGAGAGGCAAAAGTGGACATCCCCTCTTGTTCTCGGTCTCAAGGAGAGCACTTGTAGTTTGTCCCACTGAGTATGATGCTGGCCATGGGTTTGTACATATATGGCCTTAATTATGTTTAGGCATATTCTCTCTATTCCTACTATGCTGCAAATTTTATTATAAATTGTTGCTGGATTTTTATCAAAATTTTTTTGCATTTATTGATATGATCATGTGGTTTTTATCCTTCATTTTGTTTATGTGGTGAATTTCATTTATTGATTTGAGAATGTTGTACTAATCTTGCATTCCCAGAATAAATCCCACCTGATCATGGCGCATGATCTTTTTGATTCATCGCTTATTTGGTTTGCTAATATTTTGTTGAAGATTTTAGCACCTATGTTCATCAGAGATATTGGTCTATACTTTTCTTTCTTTGTAGTATCTTTTTCTGGCTTTGGAATTAGGATAATGCTCGTAAATTGAGTTTGGGAGACTTCCCTCCTCTTGAATTTTATGAAATAGTTTGAGAAGGAGAGGTGTTAGTTCTCCTTTAAATGTTTGGTAACATTCACCTGTGAAGCCATGTGGTCCAGGGCTTTTGTTTGTTGGGAGTTTTTTGATTACTGCTTCAATTTCACTATGTGTAATCTGTCTATTCAGATTCTCTGATTAACCCTGATTTAGTTTTGAAGACTATGTTTCTAGGAATTTATCCATTTTGTCCAGGCTGTCCAATTTGTTGGCATATAGTTGTTCATAATATTTTCTTAACAATCCTTTGTATTTCTTTGGTGCCAGTTGTTATTTCTCCTCTTTCATTTCTCATTTATTTATTTGGGTCTTCTCTCTTTTTTCTGGATGAGTCTGGTTAAGGACTTGTTGATCTTGGGTATCTTCTTATAGAATCAGCTCTTGGATTCATTGATCTTTTGTATTTTTTTTTTAGACAATTTGTTTATTTTTGCTCTGATCTTTATTATTTCCTTCCTTCTACTCACTTTTGGCTTTGTTTATTGTTCCTTTTCAAGTTCCTTTAAGTGTAAAGTTAGATTCTTTATTTGAGCTTTTTCTTGTTTCTTGATATAGTCCTGTAATGCTCTGAATTTCTCTCTTAGGGCTGCATTTCCCATGTCCTACAGATTTGGGGCTGTTGTGTTCTCATTTTCATTTGTTTCAAGGTATCTTGATTTCTTCCTTGATCTTGTGGTTGACCCATTCATTATTTAATAACATGTTATTTAGCTTCCATGTCTTTCTGTATTTTTCAGTTTGCTTCTTGTGATTATTTCTCGTTTCATAGCATGGTCAGAGAAGGTGCTTGATATGATTTCAGTCTTCTTAAATTCATTCAGACTTGTTTTGTGTCCTCACATGTGGTCTATCCTAGAAAAAGGTCTGTGACCACCTCAAAAGAATATATTCTTCTGCTTTGGGGTGAGATGCTCTGTAGATATCAATTAAATCCATTTGATCTAGTATGTCATTTAAGGCCAATGCCTCCATGTTGATTTACTGTCTGGAAGATCTATTCATTGATGTCAATGGGGTGTGAAAATCCCCAACTATGACTGTATTCCTATTGATCTCTCCCTTTTTGTCCATCATGATTTGATTTACATATTTAGATGCTCCTATTTTGGGTGCATAAATATTTACTAGGGTTATATCCTCTTGTTGGATGGTTTCCTTTCTCATTATTTAGTGTCCTTCTTTGTCTCTTACTATAGCCTTGGTTTTAAAGTTTATTTTGTTGGACATAAGTATCACTACTGCAACTTTTTCTTTTTTCCTTAACATTTGCATGAAGTATCTTTCTCCATCCCTTTACTTTTAGGCTGTGTGTTTCTTTCATTCTGAGGTGGTTTTCTTGGAGAAAGCATATATATAGGTCTTGTTTCCTCATGCCATTCAGCTACCCTCTGTCTTTTGATGGGAGCATTTAAACCATTTGCATTTAAAGTGATTACTGATAGATACATATGTATTGCCATTTTATTTTTAACTATTTTGTCCTCTCCCCGCCCTACCCTCCTCAGCACCCCTCTCCTCCTCTCCCTCGTCCTCCTCCCTGTGACTGGTCCTGGGCAACTTGTTCAGAGCTATCAGCAATCCACGGCTTGTGGCTCCCTCTGCTGGGCCTGGGTGTGTGCATACAGAACCAGGCTGCACACCAAGGTTGGCTTTTACCAGCACTGGGCCCAGGGGAGGGACAGCTAGAGTCCCAGAGCTCCCAGAGGTCGGCCTCCACCTGTAGGCTTTCTGTTAGGCTTGTTCTCTGAAATAGCCTCCAGCTATACTCCTCAGCAGCTTGGCTTAAGCTGCACAGAGTGGGGTGAGAAGGATTCCTGAGGGTGCGGCTATTGCATCCCCTCAGGCTGATGCCACTTGGAGGGGAGTTCTCTGCCAGAGAATGATGACTTTTACAGTATGGGGAATAAATACGTAGATATTTATTCAGCACAGGGATCCTGGCTGCTGACCCTTAAGTTCTCTACCCAGAGCCACCAACCCCAGAATCCCCTCGTGCAGCTTTAGTCTACTTTGCTCTCCCTCTGCCCTCTGTCCAGGGTTAAGTAGCTGCAGATGAAATTTTGTGCATTGGTCCTAAAGGCTAGAGGCCCTCTCCGTCTCTATCCATCTCCCCCTGGTGGATAGAAACCTCGCTGTTATTCACAGCTGGAAATTATTTGGGTTCCTATCCTGGCTTAGGCCCTCTAGACTGGGGAGCCCGACTTGGAGTTTAGATACCATGCTTCTCAGGGGGAACCCCAGCCACTGAAATAGCCCTCCGGAACTTCAGCTGCTATCCGTGGGAGCCCAGCAACCTTCTGGCACCTCCACACTTCCTACCAGTCTCATTGTGGTGGTGTGGTTTCTTCCTTAAGTCCTTGGTTATAAGGCTTCTCTCCAGCTAGTGTTCAGTTGGTTATTCAGGATGATTTTTCTATAATTTAGTTGTAATTTCAGTTCGTTACTGGGAGGAGGTTAGTGTATCTTCTCTGCCACCATCTTAGAACTCATGGATTTCTTTTAATTAGAAAGTCACAGGTGTCACGTATTTGTTAATCATATTGCTCATAGACCTAGTCAATTCTAGAAGATAAATCAGTTATTTTTTCTTGTGATGGAGAATTTTAGTTCTACAAAAGGACAATTACCAAGCATTTAATTTCTAGTCTTCCTTTAAAAATTACTTCTTCAGAAACCCCTAAAATAATAGAGATTTGCTAAAGTTCCAACTAAGCACAAACATTGGACATCTTTTTATATATTTGTAGGCTACTCACCTTTCTTTTTTGGTGACCTAGCTCTATGTCATTTGCCCATTTTTGGGAGGAGGTAGGGAAAGATTGGTCTTTGAATTTTTAGCTCTTTCAATATGCTAACTACCCTTTTTTCTGCGATACAAATGGCATTTTTTCCTTACTTTGATTTTGCTTAGGCTCGGGCTTTTTTCCTATCTTGCGTGAATTCAAATTGAAATTCCAGTTGATGTCCAGCTCACTTTTTTTATTTGTCCAGGTAAATGTGGCAGAATATACCCTAAAGGCCACTGTTAGACCTGTGATTATGCAGAAGTTAACGGTGTCCATGTTAGGTGCTGTTGAGTGGGCTCCGAATCTTGTAGTCCTTATGGATGAGCGATGTCCACAATGTCCAGCCCTCGACAGCTCTGCCCAACTCCTGTCGGCTCCTGCCTATGACTTCTTTTAGGGATCCAACACATCACAGATTTAGTCTTTTTATTTTTCCTGGCATTTATTGTCTTTCCCATGGAACCCGGCCTTCTCATGAGGCGCCCAAAGTAGGACAGCTTCAGTTGTTTTTGGCCTCAGCAATGTCGCAGCCCCGTCTACTCCAGGACCAGCTTGTTTGTCTCCCTGGTGCTTTAGTGTGTCTTCAGAGGTCCCCTCCGACACCGCACTGCTAGCGAATCAGCTCCTCTTCCTTCTTTACTGTCCAACTTTCACATCCATTCACAGTAATTGGGAAACAC
>PVJD01009916.1:0-58216 GCA_004026545.1 Mormoops blainvillei
TATAATGTATGAATGGAGAATTCAAAAATGGTTACAGTGAGCACTGCTCTGCTGAGAAGGCAAAATTTAGAAGGAGGTTCATAGGATGATTGATAGGGTAAGAAAATCCTACTTTCTAAATTAACGGGAGAGAGAGAGGAGACCTGAACAGTCAAGGAATATAAATCTTTTTAAAATCCTGAAGTTAAAGTAAAATAAATGAGGAAATTTTCAAATATTTCAGGCCATTTCAACTCCCATGTCAGAGTTTTGGCCCCATGGGGTACTTTCTTGAAAGGAAAAAACTCATATATTACCTCCATTGTATAAAGACCAACAGAGGCTGCTCGGCTGGTGGCTGGCGGGGACCCAGAGCACAGTCATTTCAGTTCTGCCTTCTCTTCAACTTGTCTCTTTCCCCAGCCTCCTGCCTGTTAAAACCTCTCCATGGATTCCACTGTGAAAACTGTTCTGTAATTTATTTAGTCTTTAAAAAATTATTCTTGTTTTTGAAAATTCGATTGCGTTTACTAGGTGTCGACATAACCCCCTGAATCCCCCTGCCCCAGGCCTCACTGCTGCCGGCTTCCCTGGAGGCTGGCACTAGACAGCAAGTGTCCTGGAATCACCAGTTAGTGCACTGGGTTCTGGGAGGTACCAAGTGTCTGTGAATTATTTATGTTTGTTATTGTGCGGCACCCACTCCACCACCGTGTCCCTCACCTTTTCACAGCTTACATTACTGAGAGCTGGACCCCTCAAACTGCTGTTTGTTTACACCCCAGAGGTCAAAGGGAGGGAGCAGATCAAATAAATGGGAGTTGCTCTTTAAGCAAAATACAGACATTTTTAAGAGCATGGATTTCACTTTTGACGGATCTAGGTTCAAATCCTGTCATGGCTATTACTAGCCAAGAGAGCTTAGCAGAGCGACTTTCCCTTTTGAGTCTCAGCTTTACCAAATGTACACAAGAAGATAGTAATCCCGATGTACAGCGTTGGTTTTCAGAAATGATATAGGTAAAATTTCTAGCACTATTCCTGGCCCCCAAAAAACTACTCAGATAATAACTATCAGTATTAGTTTTGCATGGTCTGTATTTTCTCAAATTTTCTAGAATGTTATCATGAAATGGCTTATTACACACAATGTGTCAGAGTTAGTACAATGTGTACACCAGAGTTGCCTGCTTAAGAACACACTGAAGGTGGGTCGATCCCGCCAGCACCAATACTTCCTTGTCATAAGATTCTACTTAAACAATCAATAGACAGATAGAAAGGCCTTAATGATTTAGAATATCATTAGCATAAAGCAGAATCTGCTTGGAAGGCAACCTGAACTACAATCAGAAATTTGAAGCATGTGATTTTTTTTTTTAAAGGCCATTCTGATTTTTTGGCAACTATCCACTGACAGCGTGTTACTTTTGCTTTCTTTGTCAAGCACAGAAAAACAGGAAGCACAAAATCAATCTGGACTGGGGTGGGAGAGAGAGCTGGCAGAGACACAGGCTGTTCCATGGGTTAGGGCCTGATCCATATTATGCAACAAGAGATCGCTGTGGACTTGGCCTGGGTCTCCTGCTGGGCTGCTCCTTTGAGCATTTTTGGATGGACAGAGAAATTCTCCTGCACACATGTGGTTTATGGATCTCTCCCCAGGCCCTGGCTGCTGCTGCTGCTGCTTTTTCTTTTCTTTTCTTTTCTTTTCTTTTCTTTTCTTTTCTTTTCTTTTCTTTTCTTTTCTTTTCTTTTCTTTTCTTTTTTCTTTTCTTTTCTTTTCTTTTCTCTTTTCTTTTCTTTCTTTTCTTTTTTCTTCTCTTCTCTTCTCTTTTCTCTTTTCTTTTCTTTTCTTTTTTTCTTTTCTTGTTTAATGCCTACTGGGTGTACAGGACAGTGGAGTAAGTGGGGGATGAGAAGACTGAGACATGGATATAGACCCAGATTTGCAATGTATTAGCTATGTGACCTTGATAAAATATCTTAACAGCTTATGGCATCTGTTTTTTCATCCATGATAGTACTGAACAAAGAGGAGGGGTTTCACACTCAAATTCCAAGTAAGGAATGTACTGTGGGAAAGCAGTGGAGGTGACCCAGAGAGGTTGGCCTGGGCTGTGGCCAATGGGATATCTTGCGCCCAATCTAAGACATTCAAATTTCATTATAAATAGTCAAGTGTCAAGCGAGAACACTTGTTAGCTGTGAATTTGAGCCCTCTGGACCAGATTATGTGTAATGTCTCTTTTAGTTCTACGATTTGGACTACGCTGGCACCAGAAGTAGCACCAAAGGATATTGAAGGATGTGAAACAAGAGCAATTTGGCCAAATAACATTTAGCTATGCATTTTAAGAAAAGTTTCAAGTGTGTAAAATATAAGCTCGCCCTAGCCATACTAATTCTAAAACAAAAACTAAGTGAATTCCAGTTTAATTAGAATTAAATCTAGGATTAATGGGTAGATTTTCAGGAACTTTTAAGCATACCAAAAATGTAGTACTTAGAGAAAAATGTCTATTGGATGATATTAACTCCAGAAATCATTTATCATCCTCCATGCAACTAGATACTTACCTAACAGACGGTGCTTCCCTTAATGGCTACTCAGCGGGGACTCAATCCATCTGTCTCCATTAAAAGAAAGAGGAAGTGTTTTATTTATAGAACAACTAAAATATCCACTGTTGCTTTATTTTGCATTTAAAAATGATGAAGAACCACAGATACTGATTCCCAAGCTCGTCAGCCCAGGTAGGACTTTATTGATCATTCCCAAGTCAAAGAAATAAGAACCAAGAAGACAATGGCCCAAACTATCACCAGATGGACAAGCATCTCAATTTTTTAAAAATCACATATATTTTAAAGGGCTCCTCGATTTTGCAACACACCACATCATCTGGATAGAGAGCTCCATGGAGCATCAGAGTCAAAGTAGGATTTTTAAAAAAACTTTCTGTTTTGAAATAACTACAGGGTCAGGCAAAAGTAGGTTTATAAGTTGTTTGTATGAGAAATAATACAATAATTAGTAAATAATAATACAAGAATAAACTGTTTTGCATACTCACAACTGTAAACCTACTTTTTCCCCACCATGCGTAAGTACACAGAAAATTACAAAGGTAGCATAGGAAAGACCAGTGTACCTTTACCCAGTTTCCCTCCGCTGATTACCTCGTATGTGGAATACAATATCAAAGTTAGGAAACTGATATAGGTATAAAGTATGCGGATGATTCTGTCATGTCATTGCATGTGTAGATTTGCGTATCCATTACCAGAATCAGGATGCACAACTGTTTCATCACCACAGAGTTCTCCATGTAGTACCCTCTGGTAGTCACGCTCCTCTTCCTACTTCCGCCACCCCTGAGCCCTGGCATTAATTTGTTCTCCATCTCTATAATTCTGCCATTGTGAGAATGTTATACAAATGGAATCAAATGGGAAATTATACAGTGACTTTTTTACATTGTTTTTTTCCCAAACTTGGCATAATGCCTGTGAAATTTGTCCAAGTTGTTGTATTCATTTCTACTGTTGTGCATTCTTTTACTGCAGAGAAATATTCTATGATATGGTTTTATTTAACTGTTCACCTATTATAGGACATTGTTGTTTCCGGTTTGAGGTTTTTTAAAAGAACACTGCTATGAGCAATCACGTATGGGTTTTTTGTGGACATAAATTTTATTCCTCTTGGATGAATGCCCAGAAGGGTAATTGATGGATCATGTCTGTAGTATGTTTATTATTTATTTATTTATTTATATATTGTTTACAAATTGTTAAACTATGTAATTTTCAACATGGCTGAACAATTTTACATTTCCACCAGCAATGCATGAAAGATCCAGTTTCACTGCATCCTCACCAGCATTTATATTGTTCATACTGGCTGAGTTGTAGTAGTTCATGCTTTTTAAGGAATTAATCCTTTTCATCTAAGTTGTCAAATTTAGGTGTCTAGTGTTATGCATAACATTCTCTTATTTTTCACTTTTCATGAAGGGTCTACAGTGATTACTTGATTCCTGGTATTGTTAATTTGTGTCTGCTTTCTTTTTTTCATTTGTCGCTCTTGCTAACTTGACACTTTCATTAACTTTTCAAAAACCAAACTTCTCTCATTAGTTTTCTCTATTTTTTTATTTTCACCTTCATTGATTTCAACCTTTTATTATTTCTTTCATTCTGTGTGCTTGGGTTCATTATGATCTTCTATTTCTGAATTCGTGAAGTAATTTATAACCTTTCTTTTTTTCCAATGTAGGTATTTAATGCTGTAAATTCTCTTCTTTTTATTGAATTTTATTGGGGTGGCACTGATTAACAAAATTATACAGGTTTCAGGTACAATTCTACAACACATCATCTGGAGCCTGTATTGTGTGTTCACCACCCCAAGTCAAGTTTAATTCCATTACCGTTTATCCCCCCATACCCTTCTCACCTCCCCACATCTCCAGCCCTGGCAATCACCACACTGTTGTCCATGCCCATGAGTTTTTTCTTTTGTTTTTTCTTTTTTGCTCAATCCCTCCACTCCCCATTCCAACTGTCACAGCAGCTGATGGTCTGCTCTCCATGAGTCTGTTTTGCTTGCTAGTTTATTTTGTTCATTAAATTCCACATATGAGTGAAATCATATGGTACATGTCTTCCTCTGGCTGGTCTGTTATTTCACTAGTATAATGCTCTCTAGGTCCATCCATGCTGTCACAAAGGGTAAGATTTCTTTCTTTTTTATGGCTGAGGAGAAGTTTTCCACTATGTAAATGCACCATAGTTTTTTATCCACTCATCTACTGATGGACACTTGTGCTGCTTCCAAATTTTGACTCTTGTAAACAGCACCGCCATGAACATAGGGGTGCATATATTCCTTTGAATTAGTGTTTCAGGTTTATTTGGATGAATTCCCAGAAGTGGAATCGGGGGTCATAAGGCATTTCCACTTTTAATTTTTTGAGGTAACTCCATACTGTTTTCCACAGCAGCTACACCAGAAGGCATTCCTACCAGCAGTGCAGGAAAGTTCCCATTTCTCCACATCCTTGCTGAAACTCCTTGTTATTTGATTTATTGATGACAGCTATTCTGAGAGGTGTGAGGTAATATCTCATTGTGGTTTTAATCCACATTTCTCTGATAATTAGTGACGTTGAGCATCTCTTCATACGTTTATTTGGCCATCTGTATGTCTTTTTTTTTTGGAGAAGTGTCTATTCAGGATCTTTGTCCATTTTTTAACTAGATTTTTTTTTCTGGTGTTGAATTGTATAAGTTCTTTATAATTTTTGGATATTAACCCCTTATCAGATGTATTGGTGAATATGTTCTCCCATTCAGTGGGTGGTCTTTTCATTTTGTTGGTAGTTTCCTTTGCTGTGGTAAAACTTTTAAATTTGATGTAGTTCCATTTGTTTATTTTTTCTCTTGTTTCCCTTGTCCAGGGAGATATAGCAGATAAAATATTACTATGAGAAATGTCTTATATTATACTGCCTATGTTTTCTTCTAGGACATTTATGGTTTTGAGTCAAATGTTTAAGTCTTTAAACTCTTTTGAGTTTATTCTTGTGTATGGTTTAGGAAAGTGGTCTAGTTTCATTTTTTTGCACATATATGCCCAATTTTCCCAACACCATTTGTTGAATAGACTGTCTTAACCCCATTGCAAGTTTTTGCATCCTTTGTCAAATATTAATTGACTATAAATGTGTGGGTTTATTTCTGGGCTCTGTATTCTGTTCCATTGATCTATATGTCTGTGTTTATGCCAGTACCATACTGTTTTGATTACTATGGTCTTGTAGTATAGTTTGATATAAATTTTACATTCATCATGGCTTTAACTGTGTTCCACAAATTTTGATATTCTCTATTTTTATCACTTAATTTTAATTTTTAATTTTCCTCTCAGATTTTTTTGTTTGCTTCATGGCTTTTTTGGAAGTCTTTTGTTTAGTTTCACATGTTTGAAAATTTTTCTGTCACTTTCTATTTTTCATTTCTAGTTTGATTTCTGTGTAGTCAGAGTACACTTTATGATTTAAATTCTTTTAAATTTGTTGTGGTTGGTTTTATGTCCCAAGATATTTGTTCCTGGGGTGCTTGAAAATAACATACATTCTGTTATTGGGTGAAATGTTATATAATTGTTGATTGATGTGTTATGTTTCTATATCCTTGTTGATTTTCTGCCAGTTGCCAGTTACACTGTCAATTGTTGAGAGAAAATTGTTGGGGTCTTCGACTATAATGACAAGTTTGTCTCTTTCTTCCTTTGTTCTGAGTTTTCTTTTATATATTTTGCAGTTCTTCTGTTTGGTGGGTATACCAGGATTGCTATGCTTCTCAGTGGCTTGATCTTTTATTATTGTGTAATGGCTACCTCTGTCCCTGGTAATTTTCTTTGCCCTGAAGTATACTTTATCTAATATTAATATAGCCATGTCTGCTTAATCCTGCTTAGGTGTTTTTATGGTATATCTTTTTCTATTCTTTTACTTTCATCCCATTTATATCATTATACTTATCTTATAGACAGTATATATTAGGTCATTTTTTTAAAATTTAAATTTGCCAATTTCTGATCTTCCATTGGTGCATTTATACCATTTACATTTAGAAGTCCAGTGTGCTACTCATTGTACCACAGAGCCACCTATTAGATTATTCATATTTATGGTGGTTATTGACATAATAGAGTTTACATACATCATTTTATTTTTGTTTTCTCTTTGTTGTGTTTTATGTGTTTCTGCTTCCTTTCCCTCCCTTCCTTTGGGTTAGTTGAACATTTTATTTTAGAATTCTAATTTTGATTTATCTATAGTGTTTTTTGGTGTAGCTTTTGATACCAATATTTTTAGTGGCTTATTTAAGTATTATATTATATATGCATAATTTATCCCAGTCTTCTGGTTCTACTAGCTTGAGTGAAGTATAGAAGTCTTTCCTCCCCTTATATTTGCCCATCCCCATATTTAATTATATGTGTATATATAGCTCCTCTCCGTACGTTGAGAATCAATCAGTCAGTGCTATGTTTGCTCCAAGCGTCAAACATAATTTAGAAAACTCAAGAGGAGAAGAAAAGGATATTTATTCATGTTCTACATCTTTACTTTGGTCTTTGTTCTGTCCTAAAGTTTTAAGCATCCTTCTTTTATCATTTCCTTTCTTTTTAGATAAATTCTTTTAGTCATTCTTTTAAGGTAGGTCAGCTGGCAACAAATTACCTTAGTTTTTCCTCATCTCAGGATGCCTTGATTTTTCCTTTATTTCTGAAGAACATATTCACTGGATATAGAATTCTGGTTGGGCCTTTAAAAATTTCAACACTTGAGAATATTGTGCCACTTCTTTCTGACCTCTAAGGTTTCTAATGAGAATTTTAGTCATTCATTCAAATTGTTTTTCCTCTATAGATAAGAGTTTCTTTCTTTCCTACTGCTTTCAATTTTTTTTTTTATCAGTTTGACTGTGATGTGTCATTTCATAAATTTCTTTTGATTTATCCTCTTTGGAGTTCACTTAGCTTCCTGAGTCTGTAGGTTTATATCTTTTACCAATTTCAGGCAATTTTAATCATTATTTCTTCAAATATGTTCTTTCCTCCAGGGACCCCAATAACATAATTATTAGATCTTAATTCTTATAGTATCCCATATCTGTCAGGTTGTATTTGTTCCTGACTTCCTGCCACTACCATCTACTTTCTGTATGTCGTTCAGATTGGGTAATTTCTCCTGGTCAACCTTTAAGTTCATCCATTCCTTCCTCTGATTCATTGCTCTACTCACTCAGCCATTTTGAATGCAATAGCCACACAGTACACATGCTCACTCAATGGTGTGTACTGCCCTCACTGACTAGTACAATGAAGTCATCATTGTTCACACATGTGCATTCCAGTCTACTCTCTTGGCTGCCAGGTTACATCGATGTCTCTCAAACTGTTCTCATACTAACAATGGCCTGGCTTTTTCCTAACAGACCTTGTATATATTCTGGGGGTTTTAGTTGTACTTAGTGGCAACTAAATAAAGGAAAGTATTTCTAATCCATCAATCCAGAAGCAGATGTTCTCCCAAACCAAACATATTTGACCTAGATTTTCCACATTCTTGTACTGTTTTTTTCTTGAACTTTAGGCATATTTTCCACGTACTTTCTGACTAGATTATGTAAGTATATAATAAATGTAAGATAAAATGTTTTAATTATAAAAACTGGGATAGCAAAAAAAATTCAGGAAAAGAAAATACATTTTCACTTTGTTTCAACCAAGTATTTATCTGAGCAGCTCAGAACACAACAATGTGTTCTTTTTGTGCCTTATATTGCTTCTACTTTAAAGCAGGAAGTCAGGCATTTAGGTGAACTGAGCTGTTTTAGAAATTTTATATGTTTTTGTGGGGATAAAGTTATACCAGACAGTAATTTAAGAACCAAAAAGACATTGCTCTAGTAAATAAAAATGTGTATTATGACTGGATAGTATACTGTAAACATGACTCTATTTTTGAGTAGCACAAGGAAACATAAAAAGACTTCCCTGCCAAGGTAATTCTCATGTAAGTAATGACAGCTAACACATGACTAGATTTAAACCAACTGGCACAATATTGGTGACAGTGGCATATGCCTCTGCCAATATTGATTTCCAATATTGGTATCTTAGTCAAAGGCATTATTTTCTGCTTTCCTGGATTTCTAATTGAGAAGGAAATTGCAATCCAAAGTAATGTTTCAGCAAAACAGTATCTAAATGATAATGAGCATATGTATTTATTTGTGATTAGGCAGTTGAGTATCATTTAGATTAAGGTTAAAGTACAATGTGATTGAGCTTACTTATTGGAAGAACTTGGGAAAAGATAACAATAAATTCACTCCTACAACAGCAAAACTTGCATTCTCTGAGCTACACTAACAGAGAGAGTGTGTGAGGCCTAACTGGATGACCCAGGCATGTCAAACTTATCATAAAAACCAGTATCCACAATGTGATTTTCTACTTAACTTTACCCTCCTGGACATTGCTCCCCATAATGAACTTGTTATAGAACACACAAAGTATTTCGAAAAGCTTTAGATCTAGACACAATTTTTCATTTTTCATTTTTTATGCTTCATTGACATAATTACTACTTTCACTGGTTTGGATGTGCCTGAATTAATGAGATACTTTTAATACCAACTTAGTTACTTAAAACATAATAATATACAAATGTATACAGTAAAATGCAATTTTTCTTTAGTGGTTTTGTGGTAAAGTCAGTGAAAGCCCTTGGTTTTCCTGAAATTCATAAAATATTTCATAACAATGCTTGCAATATCTATTGTCCTTCAGAATTACTTATAAAATTATCAGAAGTTATTCAGGATTTTTTAAATAGCACATTCTCTATAACTTAATTTGATAAAAGCAGATGACAATGATTTATTTTCTTTCAAAAAGTAATAAAATTAAAGCTAGGTAACTGAAAATTAGATAACAATGGGTATACTAACAAACACTGGTAAACCTGTGGAAATAATACAGAGGAAGTATCAAAATATTTTCTTCTTTTCTCTTATAATAGAAATAAATCATAAAGTACATAAAACATAAGCATTTTTATGTTTGCAATTATATCACACTAGGACCTTTTGAGAACAGTATTAAACAAACCTAATAAATTTCCAGACTTCACCTTCTAATTGCATTTCCTAATTAAACAAAACAAGATGCATCCTGTTCTGTTCATGATGATGGGCTTTGTGATAAGTTTTCATGCCTGGATCACCCAGTTAAACCTCACAATTCTTCTCAGTTACTGTAGCTCAGAGAATCTAAGTTTTGTTGTTGTAAGAATGAATTTATTATCTTTTTCTAAGTTCTTCCAATAAGTAAGCTCAAAATTGGAAACAAAATCAAGTGCTGCTGACCTCAGCTTTGCTTGTTATGCTGAATCTAATCCAAAGTCTTATATTTGCTATAAAATAGAAACGGTTGTGATCTCCAACAACAGCAACAAAAATGCTTGGCTACATCACTTCTCTTCTAATATTACTTTAGAAAATTATTAACAAATTGATAATTAGTATAAGAATTTTAAATCACCTGTGATTTTTTTAGTGTAACCAGTGAATATTCTGTTCTCTTTCTGAGCAGGTCAGAGCCAGAAATAGCAGCTCCTTTTCATTCATTGGTGCGTCCCTCATGGTCATCTTTTTCAAATGCCAGTCAAGGCTTTCCCCTTTTCACAGCCAACATTTGCAAAAGACCAAAGGCAACTGCTTCCATCCTGAACGCATGCACCTGCCAGAGTTTACGTCATGGTTAGCAAGGCTGAAATCCTCATCTGCACCATGAGAAAAGTGTGACAAAGCTTTTATTCTAAAAAAACAAAACAGGGTGAATATGGGTGAAGCTGAGTCACAAGGCCCAACCTCCCTTCTTTGTGGAATAAACTTAAGTGCTTGTGTTAAGACCATTTTACACTCTATTGGACTTGTAAGCCTTTCCAGTAGAGGCATACCTACCCATCTCTCCCCAGAGACAGAGTTTCTGTGATGCAAGAAACTCTGAATGCAAGGTTATGAATACAAGAACCTTTCATCAGAAATCCCTTGAACAAGGTATTTTTGAAATCAAGAAAACCACAACTCAGTACGTTAGTTGTTTTTACTTTTAGAACGTACAGGCACATGTCACCCAAAATAAATAAACGAATATCTTGCCATCAAGTTTTTCCAATCTAAAGTTCAATCTAAACTCACTGTTTCAAATTAACCAGAAAAAATTAGTGGTGAGAGAAAAAGGGGAGATAAAAATAAACAAATATGTATTGAATGTCACTGTACATATTTCTATCATTTAATCCTCATGACATTCCTGTGACGTTACCACTATTTTCTCTACTTGCTATAGAGCATACAAAAACTCAAGGGGTTAAATAATTTGCCCAAATTTTCAAATCTGATGTGTGACACATAAAATAGAGAAATGATACTAGTTTCTAATTATTAAGCATCTACTACTATTCTAGACATTGCACATTTAGTCCTTACATAATTCTCTAAGTTATTATTTTTTAATTGACAGATAAGTAAACTAAGCCTCAAAGGAGTTAAGTGATTTGCCCAAAGTTGCATAGCTACCAAGTCTGGACTCTAAGGGATGCCTCTCCTGACTCCAAAGCTCATTATCATTCCACCAGATCCCACTGCTTTCTGTCTGTGTGACTTCAAGGCATACTTCTTGCCATTATGCCATCTGTCACCTAATACTCACAATCAAAATATCAAATGCAGAAACTTTGAGCTCTGTGAAACAGTTCAACATAATTTGAAGGCCAAACATCACCTAATAAAAAAATTTGGAAGTCAAACACTAAATGAAAGAGTGGGAGTTCAGTGTGACTCTGTATAGCCACTTCGTGTTGATTTGTTGCTTTGAAGATTGTTTACTGTTCTAAAAAGGGGACGAAGTTGCAGGTTGGAACAGCCCAGCCTGAACTCTAATCTAGGTTAGTTTCATCAGGACAAATTTTCTCATCTACAAAATTATTTTATTAGATTTAATAACAAAATTAAGAACCCCATTCAAAAAATTACTGTTTTACCTTTTTATAACTGGTTTCACTCTGAAATATATAATATGTAGCCCTAGGACCCCTTAATAAACGTTCCACTGAAAAAGAAAAGAAAAGAAAAAGATGCTAAAGTTCCTTACAAACCTTAGATTACCTTGAGAAAATCCTTGTAAGATTTTTTAAAATATGTCTTATTATCCATAAAGCCAAATGAAAAATATACGCTGATGCTTAATGTGAAGGAAAGTAATGACTATTGGCTTACATTCTAAAGGCATTCAGAAGAGAGTCTAAAGACACTTTGTCAATTTGTACCACAGCAAAAAATTTATCATTTTTACTGTGATCATTCATCATTTCATTTATTTTTTTAAAAGTATTGATTATTTTCACCTATTTATTTGAGAGAGAGTGAGAGAGAGAGAAAGAGAAAAAGAGAGAGAGAGAGAGAGAGAGATTTGTTATTCCACTTATCTATGCATTCATTGGTTGATTCTTATATGTGCCCTGACCGGGGATTGAATCCGCGACCTTGGCATATTGGGATGACTATCTAACCAACTGAGCTATCCAGCCAGGTCTTCATTATTTCATTTAAAGAATTTCAAAATTAAGTATAGGTCCTTTTGTAGGTTCTTTTTCTCCCAAGGGGCTTGTTTGTGGTTGCTGAGACTGCTACCAGGTAAACCAAGCAGTCTCTTCATGACAATCAGGCCTGGTGGCAGTTTATCCTTGAGCACAGAAAACTGAGCAACAGATAGAAGAAGTAATGGCCCAATAGAAGTGTTTGCACCTGTAGATGTCACATGTAATCATTTAAACCATGTACAATAAAAATAAACTTCCTCCATACATATTAATTTAAAACACCCAAATGGAGGACATTTTAACAAGTAACCAAAAAAAAAAAAATGGTAGCCACTTGCTCTTATTTACTTCTGTGCCTTCATGGTGCTTATTCATTCAAAATATTTATTAAGACCATGAAAGCTACTATGAGGTATAGCCAAGGAACTTCACAATAAAAGAAGTATGAATATTGCGATATTGGCTATTTCCCCCCTTTTTAAATAGCGGACAAATTAACAAGACTTTTTAAAAGCACTTTCAGTGTGAATGAACAATAAATAAATTGTTATGAATAAATCGTGAGTTCCTTTCCTATGTCCAAGTCATTAATTGGTTTTTCCTTCTCTTTAGGGGTGAAGATTACCTTTTGAGCCTATGAAATTTTTAAAGTTGTAACAATTTGATGGTCTTACTTTTTCCTTCTCATTCTAGAAACTAATGTGGTTGTAACACTGTTCCTAATGCTTGCGATAATTTTCAAGACAGCAAGGTAGTTTAAAACTACCTTTCATGTTGAAAACTTTGAAACTGCTTAAGAATCCAGCGATATTTAAAATATAGTATAAGTGGAACCTAATCAACAAAACAAACAAGCAAGCAAAATAGAACCAGTGACATGGAAATAAAGAACAGACAGTGGCCAGAGGGGAAGAGAGAGGGGCACAATGGGGCGAAGAAGGGGAAGGGGCAAGGAGCATGTACAAAGGACCCATGGGCGAGGACCACAGGGTGAAGAGGGGGAGCCCTGCATGTGGGAGAGGTGGGAGAGTGCAGGAGAGGGTAATGAGGGGAAAAGGGGAACAACTGTAATTGAACAACCAAAAAATTAAAAAATAAAAAATAAAATAATTGCTACACAGAAAAGAAGCCTGAATATCTTCTGAGTTAAATTATAAAATCAAAATATAATAAAACTGTAATAAATTAAATTAAGATTCAGAAAGTCGCCCTGGGAAGCGATGATGGCTGTTATACTGCCATGATCTGGTTGTAGCTAACTAGATGTATGAACAACGACTGAATGTGTGAACTGGTCAATAAGTAGATAGTTTGGCTGCCAATGGAGACAAGTCCAAAGAAACAATGTTTGCTATTTGAAAAGCGGCCTGTAGCCAAGCTAATCACCCAAGGGATGAATGGTATGATGGCAAATAAGTATTTGATCTTTGTCCTGGTTCCCGGAACGGAGCTTCTAATACCCTTGGAATTCCTTGAGGGATAGGAGCATCTATAGTTATTCATGACAAACCCCTTCCAACCATACCTGAGCTTATGTTAATGAACCGAGTCTTGATGACTCCTAGATAGCTTCAGGGTGAAGGCCGGTTGCCAGAAAACCAAGGCACCATCAAAGAGTTGGGTTGGAACTTTCAGTCCTACACCTGCTCCCCTCACTGACCTCTGGGTCCGGCAGGGGAGCTGAGAGTTGAGTTCAATTACCAATGGCCAATGATTTAATCAATTGTACCCATATAATGAAACTTCCATTAAAAACCTCTTAAATAATGAGGTTTAGAGAGTTTTGGGGTTGAAGGACACATCAAGTTGCTGGGTGGATGGGACACTCAGAGGGTCATAGAAGCTCTGTGCTCTGCCCCTTCACACTCAGATCTTGCCCTATCCAACTCTCCTATTTGGCTGTTCCTGAGGTGTAGCCTTTATACCAAACCAATAAATGTAAGTTTTTCCTGAGTTTTGTGAGTAATTCTAGCAAATTGTTGAAGCTGTAGAGGGGTGACAACCCCCAAACCTGTAGCCAAGCCAGACAAAAGTGCGGGGATTCTCGGAGACCGGAAACTTGAAACTCGCACCTGAAGCGAGGGCAGTTGTGGAATTGATCCCCTTATGGTGTCTGCATTAACTCTGGGTAGTGGGTATATTAGTCTACCAGGGCTGCCATAATAAAATATCATAGACTGGGTAATTTAAACGATATACGTTTATTTTCTAGTGAGAGGAATGAAGGCATGAGAGGTTCCACTGCTCTCTCTCTTTGAAGTTCCAACAATTTGAAGAGCATGATTGAACAAATTTATAATTTCCTGCTCAACACAAAAACGCATCTGAGAAGTTCACGCATTGAAACAGCAGAAAGTGGGCAAGCTCATGCGAGCGGGGGAGAAGGGGTGGGAGAAGATTCAAGATAAGTGCCGTAGACACAGCCCAGAGATCGCAGCGGACCTTGCGAGAGGAGAGGATCGGGTTGCCACCTGCACTCTCTGCAGCCTGAAAAAGCAGCGAGATAAGAGAGATCCCTTCCTGAGTGGTCTGTATACTCTGTAGCTGAACCCAGTGACCAGGTGGAGGCAGAGCACAGAGGTGTGGCTGTGACTGTCTAGCAGCTGCCATTGCCAGGCAGAAAAACAGAGCCATGGAGTCTGGCCTCCTCCCCTCGCCCTCCCAGAGCTAGCAGCAGGCCCCAGAAAAAGCTGTAGCAGTGAATGTTGGGCTAGAGAGCACATTGTCTGTAGCCCTGAGAACTGAAGCTGCAGAAACATTTTTCTCTGAGTGTCAGACACACGCTGCAGCTAATCCCAGTGATAGGGTTCAGGATACAGAGGTGAGGTGGCTGCGGTCTAGCAGTTGCCATTACTGGGAGGAGAACAAAGCCACAAACACACCGGCCAGCCTCTCCCAGCTCACCCTGCCTCCGCCCATTGCAGCTGAGCCCCGCCAGGACAAGAAGCACACCTCTGGTGGTGGGGGCAGCATCTGGTTGCAGAGGACAGAGACGGGATTTCACGGATTGGAATGCCATTACCCACCATATTCCCCCATGGGGATGGCACCCTGAAACCGAGGTGATCTTGTCTCAGAGGAGATGCCACCTCCTCAGGGAACACAGGGCATTTTCCACTGATCTGAAGAGATCCAAGCCAGAGCAGTGCAAGAGAAACTAAAAAAACTGCACTTCAGCACCACCTACTGGAAAACAAAAGAAAGACTTCTTATCAACCTGCTAACCAGAGAAGCGCCCCTCTTAAATAACAAGCAGATTTCATTCCCACAGATGCCTAAGCAGAGAAGGAATTCCTCAGACAACAATGACTAACCAAGGTAACGAGGCAGCTCAGAAAAAAGATGAAAAATCTCCAGGAACATAAATATGTGATTTAAATGACAAAGAATTCATTTGCATAAGCATAATGGTAAACATACCCACCCCACCAAAAACTGAGACACTTAAAATAAGAAAAGAAGAAACAGTAAGAAATCAGAGAATACCAGATAGAAATACAAGGGGGAACGAAAAACGATGGAGACACAGGGCTACCAGGAAACAAAAATAAAAGGATTGTAGAAAATCCTCATAAATCAATAATTACCCTAAATTAACCCAACTTACCAAGAAAATGGCACAGAGGAGCAGACTGGATCAAAAGCAAAACCCAACCATATGCTGCCTTCAGGAGACACATCTCAGCTGCAAGGACAAATATAGTCTCAAAGTGGAAGAGTGGAAAATGATTTTCCAAGCAAATGGCATCCAGTGAAAAACTGGTGTAGCCATACTTATATCTGAAAAAATAGATTTCAAGATAAAAACAGAAATGAGATACAGAGATGGTCATTTTGTAATGATAAAGGGGACAATGCATCGAGAAGATAACACTTCTTAATATATGCCCCCAATCAGAGGGCACTGGAATATCCTTTTCCTTTTTATCATACCCATCTCCAATAACATTTTTAAATTTCTCTATTTTCCTGCAGTCTACAATTCCACTAAAACATCCCCTCACCAAGCAAAGACTAAATCTTCCTCTTAACAGAAAGAGTTGCAGTCATCGTTTGGAATATTCTTCAACTTCCAACCTATCACCCTGCCTGTGTTTAAAAACACTCTCTTTCTTTCTTTCTGTTTTAGGAGTGCCTATCCTTCTATCTAAAGTTAATCCCTGCACCAGTGTGTTGCTCCTTAGGGACCCAAAATTATCAATTTTTTAAAATCTAGTATAATCATTCACATATATCAACCCTTTGTTTAAACTCCTCCAACTACATTACATGAATAATAAACAAAAACCTTTCCTATCACATGTCCATATCTAAACCCTGACCTTTTATTCTTCTCCTACTTTATAGAAAACTACTGGAATGCTTTGTCCCTGGCTCCAACCTGCCCTGTTCCATGTGGCTCACTTCCTCATGTTCTAGCCTCCAGGTCTCTCTAATCTGACTATAGCTGTCAGATTATATTCCCCAATTGTAGCTGTTCAACAAACTATTCCATGTTCCACAAACACAACACTTACTAAGGCCCCCAGGCCTTTATATTCCTCTGAAGATCTCCCCCACTCTAGTTTTTATTTTATATGAGTGAGAATCATCTGCTTGTGAACTAACTTCTTCCTGGGGTACCTCGGTCTACCACTTTATAAGGCACCCCACTCTCCTTATCCTCCTTTCTAGACACACCCTCCTCTTCATAGCCACAAAATGCTGGTATTTCTCACAGCTCATGTTTAGACCCTCTACCCTTTTCATTTTGTACTTTCTTTCTAGACAACCACATCAACCCTCAACTATACTTCAAACTAAACATTGCTTATGTAATTATAGCTCCACTCTCTCTTCCGAGCTCTAGTTGGCATATCCAGCCACTACCAATAGTTCAACTTGGGTCTCCCAAAGGCACCTCAAACTCAGCATGACCAAGGCTGGACTCATGACTTCAGCCTCCAATCCTGCCCTCCTTCTGGGATTTCCTATATCAATTTATGATACTTCTATTTTTGCTGATGTGCAATCATAAGCCTAAGTGTCATATTTGTGGCTTTTTCCTCCTTTGCTCATATCCAACCTATTAACAGTTCCTATTAATATTTTCCCCTTAATGACACTCAAATCCTTTCTTCTCTTTAGTTGATAGTTGTAAAATTTATCATCTCTTGAAAGGGCTGTTTTCTTGTATAGATTCTGGTCCACCTCCAATTCATTCTACACACTACAATCAGAGTCACTCTTTGCTCAAAACTTAACTGTAAGCCTTAACAATCCTCTAAGTCCCTACATGGTCTGGCCTCTTTCCCCAGCCTCATCATGTGCTCTCACACCATTCTCCTCCACACTGTCTTCTCTCTGTAATTATATACTCATGTGTGTATTTTTAAATTAGAATTTGAGAAAATGAGCTATATTTGTTTTTGTATCCCAAGACTTATCACAGTGTTTGGTACATAGTAGGTATTTAATGAACATTTTCTGAAAATAATAGTATAATCATATAAAAGGGAGCTGTAATTTTTTTCTTCCTTAATTCTCACCCAAGGACTTTAATTTACTGATTTGAGAGAGGAGAGAGACACACACACACACACATACACACACACAGAGGGGGAGAGAGAGAGAGAGAGAAAGAGAGAGAGAGAGAAACCCATGTGAGAGAGAAGCAACAGTTGCCTCAATCTATGCACCCCAGGGAATCAAACTCACAACCTAGGTATGTGCCCTGACTGGAAATCGAATGAACCCACAACGTTTTGGTGCATGGGACAGTGTTCCAACCGAGTCACCTGGCCAGGGCAGGGCTGTAATTTTTTGAGGAATTTTGCTATTGCATTTTCATATAGGCTAGAAAAGATAGTTTGGGAATTTGGGGGCTGAAAAAGGCAAGAGAGCAGATCAATAATCAAAGCAAGATAGAAGGTTTAACACCATGGTGGTGGAGCATTGCCACTTAGGAATAGTCTTTAATGGGCCATGATAATAATCTTTGGAAGCAATGACACCCAGTCTATTTTTTTTTTGTCCTTTTGAAATTTCCATGTGGCACAGATTTTCAGCAAATTAGTTAACCAGTCAAGTGTTCTTTATTTTCTAGGAAATAATGATAGGAGTATATACAGGTGCTGGGACTAATTAGACCAGCAAGAGTAAAACAACATATTAAGATAGTAGTTAGATGCCAAGACGCGATTAGAGAGGAGATCCTAGTAGCAGTAGTTTGGAGTGATAGATAATAAATGACAACTTGGAGAATAAATTCTTAGAAATATTTGAGAAATGATTGAATGTTTTACAGTCATACCATACGGGAGTCATAAAGTAGTTTATTTGGCTATTAAAAGAAGGGTATGATCCAAGAAGATGTAAAGAAAAAGAACAGGATAATCAGTTTACACAAAGAGAAAGAATAGGCCAAGATTCCAACACTGATAGAGTTGTTTGCTTAGGCAGTAGATTCAAGAATGCTATTCCATTGGCAAAATAATCACACTATGAAGATAAATGCATCAAAGTACTTTAGTCTGATGCCATTAAATATTCAAATCACTTATTGATTTTCCCTTGATCTGAATCCATGCTCACCCAGCAAACTTCTGATTTTATCTGGCTTCCCACGTAAGACTAACCAAGAGACATCACCCATCAGTGTTTATGACAGTTCATTTCTCACTGTGAATTAATAAATCAATGTTCTGATTTTATCCATCGACCTCATGCATGTGTTTATCTTAAAAATGAAACCACTTTCCATTTGCTATTGGAGTCAGTTTTCAAAGCTAACAAGGTTAAGAGCTAGCCTCTGGACTGTGAAATTCTACCAAAGAAGGCCATCCTTTGGGGTCCTGGCTGAGGGGGATCCTTTTCCAAATGATTCTCCTTTTTCTCACTTGAGGCTTTTCTCTGCTGATCTGCCTTACATGCAAGGATATAGGTTGAAAACATTCATTATTGAGTAGGAACCTGGTCCCTTATTTTGAGAATTTATAGCCTATTTAGGAAGAAGAAACATCTTTACAAATACCTTCATGTATTCAAAATATTCATTGATTGAATAGTTCTATTTGTTAATGATATAGAAAATTAGTACCAGAATAAAATTATTTTTAAAACAAAGTAAAATAACTGCATTTAAATTAAAAAGGAATTAAGTAAACCTCAGCTAGAGAAATTAGGAAAAGCTGCGTGGAGGAGATGATCATTGAGTCAGAGTTGAAGGATGAGGAAGATCTCAGCAGGAAGAGATTTTAGGATAGCAGAGAGAGCAAGAATGGAGGAGAGCAGGGTGTGTTCAAATGCTGCAAGTAAAACAATACCACTTGGTATGAGTTGATTTGTCCCCCTTCTCTTCTCCTCCAGTTCATATATCAAAGTCCTAACTTCAGGATCTTATTATGTGACCTTATTTGGAAATAGTGTTGTTGAAGATATAAGTACTTAGGATGAAATCATTAGGGTGGGTTCTAATCCAATACAACTGGTGTCCAGATGAAAAAGGAGACATTTGGACACAGGGACATATGCAGGAGAATGCCACGTGAACATGAAGACGGCTGTCCACAAACCACAGCCAGGGGACTGAACAGATCTCATCTTTACAGTTCTCTGAAAAAACCAGCACACACCTGGATCTGGGACATCTGGCTTCCAGAACTGTGGGACAACAAAATTCTCTTGTCTAAGCCCCCCAGTTTGTGGAACTTCACTATGGCAGCCTTAGCAAACCATCACACCGTTGTTATAATGGGAGTTCCAGGCATGAAAGTCCTAGGAAATAAGAGTAGACAGGTGCTTGAAAGGTTTTTATTATTTTTTTAGAGTCATAAATACCAAGCAAATAATTCAGTGTTTTATCTTTAAAAGGGTCAAAACGAGCAGGAAAATAATTATTTAGCAATCCCTGACCAGTTAACAAGGATCATTAAGCAACTTTATCTCATTTATTTCTCACAGGAAAGCCTGGGGGACGTGCTATTAATATAGCTATAAACTGTACACCAGTTATCAGAACTAACCCACCCAGGCACTCAATGAATGTGTTGAGTGAATGAGCACGTAATGGAACTGCCTTGTCTGGGCTCAGCCACTCAGAAGTCTTAACACAGTGCTTTCTGCTTGGTAGGTTTTTTATGATATTTCTTGAGTAGGTTATCAAATGTCCTGACTCTATCCACAGTTCCTATAAAATGTAAGACATAAAAAATTTTCTCACTATTTTAAGAGTCAGTATCTCAAAGAGGAAGAGTCATTTTCTCCTGTTTAGTAGCAAGGTCATACACATTTTCAGGTTAAAATATTGTTTTGTTTCATATGACCTTGCTATTAAGGAGCAAATAGCTCCATGTGTGCACTGCCTACATACCTCACCCTCTACTTACAGGAAATTACTTCTTTGGTTTCTAATTCATAGTCATCACTGGGACATGGAGAGTATGCCAGCATGGCTGGTCTAGGGAAGTGCTTGTCTTTGGTGACTTTTCCCTCTTTCTATGCATTCTGCATGCTTTCCTCCTCCACGCATTTGTGACCAGATTGAGTAAAAATTAGAAGGGTCTAGAAAGACTCTTTCTTTTGCCAGTAAAATCATCTTTTCTAAGACTCCTTTATTCTTCTTAAGCCTGATCAGCTAGAGAGAGTGATAGTGTAGAACTACCCAGATCATTATATTGAAGTAGATTCTGTTGTAATGAAACAAGAAGAGAAAGGTCTCATGCCCAGGAAAGAAAAACTACTGATTTTAATATCCCTTTTCAGGAAACATTATAAAATTCTGTGGCCTTGTCCACATAGCTCACCCATGTAATGCGCATTTATGAATATTTTTCGGGAAGGAGATGTTTAAGATTAATTAACATGTAAATCCTCTTAAATAAAAAAAAAAAAATGCAGAGTTGAACTCAAGCTGAGTTCCTTCCCAAATTGAGGCCTGTCTGTACCTGTGGAAGACTGGAAGGGAGACCGCCACCTGACAAGCTGAGAGCCTCATGAAAATGGAAAAATTCACCTCAAGGGAATAGAAAGTTGACGTGCTCGAGCTAGTGACCATGGAGAGCGAAGGACAGTGTTAAGTCGGGCACGCTGCCTGTTGCTCAGGCTGACCCTAGGTGTGGTCGCCAGACACTCTGAGTCCTAGGAAAAGAATACTGCCGTGCCGTAATGAATGAAGAGCTTCTCTGTAATCACCCTGGCACTGGCATAAGCAATCAGTGTGGCAGCTCCAGCGAGGCTGAGGGCAGTCTAAGTGCCTGTGGACAGGAGATAGAGACCACAGAGGAAGCAGTGAGAGTCATGGGGAGGTGTGTCTGAAGCCAGAGAACAAACAGTTCTTGACCAACCGGTGCTTCCATTACTCTGCAGGGGCTGTGACACTGGAGCTGGTCATTGATGAACATAAGTGCCTCGTTGGGCTTTCTGCCCCAGGGGCGGTGAGCTGGACGGTGAGCTGGAGCTCTCAAGAATGAAGGAAAACAATGCGCTTTGCTGGTAGGCATGTGCCCTTCCTTTTAGCTCCCAGGGGACATGACTTCCTGGGGTCCCTGAGACCTATTTGAGGGTGCTTGAAAATGTGAGTGCCTCTGAAGAGTGTGCAGGTGATGAATTAGACCAGCACAGTGTGACCTTGCCTGGCACTGTATACACTCCCGCCACATTGAACTTCTATTTGATCCTGGAATATGGCAGGGTTGTTCTCTCTGAACTGCCTCGAACTGCTGCCCTCCTCTGAAAACACTTTCTCTGGGTCTTGGGTGGCTAGACTCCCCCCTCCTTCAAGTCTCAAGTGTCAGTCTTTCCGAGCAGCCCTTCCTAGATTCTCCGCCCATCAAGACTCATCATTAATGGAACCAGCCCTGGTGTCTGCAGCCTGTCTGAATTGGTAGTTAGTTTTCATATCACTTATAAATACGGCATTTAAAAATAAATTTCTACTATATATGTACGATTGTTATTTATTATTGTATTTTATCATGTGTTTCTCTCAGTGAACTTAAGCTCTGAGAAGACAAGCACCCTACCTGGATTTTCCCTTTTCCATCTCTAGTGTCTAAAGAACTTGTTAACTATATGAGTTCTAACCATGCAATAAGTATGCAGGAAAAGCTTGGGATACAAATACAAGGGAATCGCCTTATTTTAATTACATCTTATAAAGTGAGCATCTATAATGACCCTGGGATTCAAGATGAATAGGATTTTTGAGGTCAAAGCATCATTATTGGGGCTCAGAGAATGGCCTGGATTCAGGTGAGGAGCATAAAGCACAGAGGCTAATTTGCATCCATCCTTCACAGGGTGACAGTGGTGCTCAAATGGCCCACCTTTCTCTTGTGCAAGGGTGCAGGCGCAGCCAGGCATGTGGCCTTGGCCAGGCGGTATCTTTAATCTCGCTCGAGTGGCACTAAGTAAGTACCTCCTCAGAGCATGCATGAGCCTCCCTTGCTAACATTTCTTTGTTCAGCAGTTGCCATGGCACCGACCTGCCTGGTTGATGTCTAAATATAGTGATAAAAGATTTCATCTGCTCTCAAACAACTTAAAGACAAAGTTGAGGAGCAAAGAAAAATAAATGTTCCTGTACCATTATTATTTTTGAGGGGGAGGATACATTTTAATCTACTATTTTTCAGACATAAGTAAGAAAGTAATTTATAGTTTTATTTATATGTTAGAGGTTGTTTGTTGCATTATCATAGTGATGTTGTATTAAAGTTTGATTTTTTAAAGATTATAAGCTTTTTGGGAGGTGGGATGGTGATTAACAAATAACTATGTTTTAGAATGACTGTTTCAATAAATCTCAGGTATTATATACATGAAAATAACCCAGAAGAAACACCGTGTAATACCTGAAAACAATTAGGCTTAGGGGAAAATATGTATATATGTATGTATGTGTGTGTGTGTGTGTGTGTGTATATATATATATATAGAGAGAGAGAGAGAGAGAAGGGAGGTATAATTTGTCTACCTAAAATCGTAAACCAAGGAGAAATGAGCACTGCAGTGCTTCGTGGCCACATACCATAGGACACTTCAGTTTAAAACCAGCCAAGATGACAATCAATTACAATGGCCATATTTATTCAAAGGCTAATATAAGAATTTATTCTTTCCCTTTTCCAGAATACTGAGCAACAACTTGAACTTTAAGAGAATTCACAAAATGTGAAGCACTCAGAAAGAAAAGGGAGTGTATTCAGTCTTCTGAGCCTTCACCTTTGTTCAATCTGTGGGCCACAGCTCAGGTATGATGAGGTATAAAAGGTACACCCTCCCAAAATCCCATTAACACCTCCTTTGACTATTTCACTCAAGGTGTGGCACCCTCACAGGAAATCCTAATTGTTATCTTGAACCATTACCTTTGCCATTTCCTTATATAAACTACCTGTCCCCACCAGTTTTGTTATATCTGCTCAGGATTAGCTCCACCCAAAACCTTTTCCAGAAACTCCACTTTAAATCACTCATTTTCCTTAGCTGCCATAATTTTTATAGTTTTGCCTCTCTCCATGCATTTCACTGTCCTTGAAGTCAGCAGTCATTTCTTCATTTAAGAAACCTGGACCTTAAATTGTTCATCACCCTGATCAAGGCGAGAAAAGGTACTGAAAAAAAAATGTAAATATGATTATAAATTGTGACAAATGAAAAAAAGAACCAAATATGAGAAAAAGAAAGACATTTACTGATGCTTAGTGATAGAGGAGGAAATTGACAGATGATGTAGCACAATTTGTCAGGAGAGCATTCATGGCAGGTCTCAGAAGTCACTATTGAAAGCCTAAGATGTTATTCTGAGGACAAGGGAGTCCAATGAAAAATTTAAGCAAGGGAGTGACATATTCTGTTATATATTCCATTATGTATTTCTATGAAGCAACCAGCCCAAATTTAGACATACAGTAAAGCTTATTATCCAATCCATGAGAAGAAAAGGACAGAGAATAATGGGAATTGAACTGAGTTAGCACCAAAATATTGTTAGATAGGCATTCCCAGTAGTGATCCTCTACTATTATAAGGGAACAAATTCTAGAAAAGGCTGCAACTTGCTATGTTACATTCTTTATTCCCTCTGTTGGAAATTTTATCAACTTAAATAATTTGGTCAATTTACATAGATGGCTAGTTACCAAATTTAGAAGTCAGTCACTATTCCCAAACAAAATTTATTTTGAAGAGAAATTTTAATCAAAAAGTAGTTTTTAACATGTTTTGGGTCTTTAATGAGTTGAATCAATTTATGTCCCTGCTAGTTGAGAAAAAAAATATAAAAAGTGTACTATCCTCCATATGCTCTTCGAGAGGCAGCTTCAGATCAGCTGTGATGACTTATTTCCTTCATTTAACCAATAAGTAGGTATTAGGCACCTATGCGATGCATAAGGACCTATTCTAAACATTGTTGGAGCAAAATGCTGGGGATGGACAGCATTATAGAAATGCATTCTTCTGTTATCTCTTTGCCTTATTTACCTGGCCTATTTGTGGGTCTGGAATTTGATTTACATTGTTACTGTCTTTGAATATAAAACCTAATGTGAAATTTAATTTCCATTGACCCTACAGCTGGCTTTTGGCTCACAGGGGAAGAGTCTATCATTTTCTAAATGAGTTTTTAGATCATGGCAAATCTATTTCAATATTGATGTTTTCCACTCTCTTTTGTATCTTGCCAATCTTTAGGGTAGAACAGACCTAATATTTGTGTTCTCAGTAGCTGGGTTGTTATATAACTATTTAATATTTTGACAGCACTTTATTTCAATGGTTAAATATAATTGCTGTTCACTAGCCTCTTGAGGTAAAATAAAGTCTTACAAAAGAAGAGTATTTTATAAGACTGACAATGCAACTTTATTTTTTTTAATTATATTTTATTAATTATGCTATTACAGTGTCCCAATTTTCCCCCTTTACCCCCTATACCCAGCACCCCCATTCCCTCAGGCAATGAAGAATTCATTCAACTTCAGAAAGTGAAGGGAATGTAAATTGGTGCAGCTCAAGCACTCAAAATAGCTCCTGATGTAGACAGTAATTATCGGCTTTATTTTTCAAATGGGGAAGCAAGGCTGCAGGCTTCAAAGAGTCTGTGTTAGTGTTCGGGATTGTGTCTGGGTCTCCTACACTGAACACATATGTGACCAAAAGCAGTGATAATGACAACCAACTCAACTCAGTGCTGGGCAATGCTGGACACTGTCCTAAATGTCGTACTGGCTGCATTTTAACAAAAGCCCTAGGAGACTGATGCTACTTTCATCTTTGTTTTATAAATTAAAAGAAAATGTAACATGGGGTGGTTTAGTGTGGCAGAGCTAGGAGTGGGACTCTCTGTGAGGTCTGTGTCCTAAGCGCTGCTGCTGACCCAAACCAAGAGGTGCGATTGCAATGAGCAACCCTTAAGTGAGCAAGGAAGAAAAGGAAAGAGGATGAGAGAACCATCAGGAGACAGCGTATAAGACAGAGGGTACCCTGGCTGGTGTGGCTCAGTGGATTGAGCACCAGCTGGTGAACCCAAAGGTCACAGGTTCAACACCCAATCAGGGCACATGCCTGGGTTGCAGGCCCAGTTCCCAGTTGGCATGCGAGAGGCAATTGATCGATGGTTTCTCTCTTTTTCCCTCCCTTGCCCTCTCTCTAAAAATAAAATCTAAAATAAGACAGAGGGTAAGAGGAAGAATGATCTTTTCAACAAGGAAAAATAAGGGAGCACGCTGAGAGTGAGTTGGGAGAGGCGAGGTCTGGGAACAGCACTGCCCTCCTAAGGCTGATACCTGGTCGGCTTTACCAAGTCACAGCCATCAAACAATATGAGGCATGGACTGAAAAGTTACCAATAGCAGAAAAATGATCTGATTCCTTGAAGAAATAAGTTGCCAAAGATTCTAGATTTAAATGTCCTGACAAAAAATGACCACAATTCAGAAGAAGCTGAGCCCCTTTCTCCCTGTGTCTGTTGAGGAGCCTGACACGCGCGATGTGTTTGCCAATGGCCGACCCTTGGGTAGCCAGGAAAGATGGAAGGAAAGGCATCTTTCCATGGTGCAGAATGCAGTGGTTATTATAATGTAAAAATACCGTTGATTGATACACACCTAAACTGAGTTTCATGTGACCTCTTGACCTGGTTTATTTATATTTTAAGTGAAAGACTGAGCTACAGCAAACCAGGACCCTTACATCATCAGCATTTTTACCACATGATTTGCTCACACATAAAGTTCTTTGTCGACAGCTTTGGAGTTAAATCTTATTAAAGATTAAAGCCCCCATATTATCTGTAAGATTAAAAATGGGAATTGTTTATGTTGTAAAGAAGTCATTGTCCATGTTTCCAACTGCATATCTGGATTTGGTGCCTCCACAAGGGTCCCTAACCACATGGGTAGCGTGCAACTGTCAGAGGCAGCAGCTGTGGAAGGCTACATAGGCTGGCACAAGGGAAACCTATATAGTTAAAGAAGGGAAAGAAATAATTGTCCTTTTGAGTAGAGCAAGTGTGGTCAGTAAAATCTGAGAAGGGAAATCTGGGTCATTTTTAATAAAAAGCAAACTTTTTTCATCACAAAGGTAACCTTTCCACGGGTCTTACTAAAGCAGCGTTCTAGTATTTACTTCTGCACGGCTATAAAAAGAGTACACCTAAGAGTGCCGGAGCTGAGATTCCCCACTTCGTCGTACAACAGACTTGGGTTCCCTTTCTCTCTACACCACTCATTACTTGTGCCCTATGTAAGTTATTTAAAGTCTGTCAGCCTCAGTTACCTGATAGATAAGAAAGAAGTAATAGTAATGTCTCTCACAGTGTCTTTGTCAGGAGGATGAGAGAAAACGCATGCAAAATGCTGACAAACCCTAGCAATATAGCTCAGATGTTCACATGATCTTATAATTATTCACAGACTTCTCAGACTTCTGGCTCAACACAGAGTACTTTAAAGAGAGTGGTAAGTTCAGCATTACCAACTGCATTTAAGTTCTTAAAGAAAAACCTTAATTTTATTAAGATAAATATTTATTTCATTAAAACATAATTCTACTCCCTGAGCTGTTTTTTCCACTTGTCCTAATTGTCAGCTGTTTGTTCTGATCTTTCTTGTCTTTTCAGTCACTGCAAAACTTTCAAAGAGTAAAACAAGTCCGTTAGATAATAAATTAGGGTGTATGTCCACCCAAACTAAGGTCTTAAGGCATTGGGAATTGGAGAATCACATATGGAATATTAAAAATTGAAGCCCACTTATAAAAAGATGAGAAGTCTGAGATCCACAAAAGATAAGACAATTGCCCATGATCCCATCACCCTGATGACTGTGACCTATCCCAAGATTAGTCTCCCATAGCCCACTTCTTGAACATGCCTACATCATTCCTGTTCAGGAGACATATGTTCACTAAACGGCCCATTTTGTGTGTTCTAAAATTAGAAACAAATGAAAGCATTGTTCAAGATTTTCAGACAGATAAGACCATTTCTTAAGGCTCGTTTTCCTTCTTTTAATGAAAACATACTCAGCGAGTTAAAATCTGCTCTACAGCTCACTACATCTCAGCTGGCGGTAGACCCAGAGCAGTTGGGAATGACACAGTACCTGCCGACCTTACTCAGAGAGTATTATCTGTAGATGATCAGCAAGCAACACAACTTAAATAATTGCTGTCTTTACTATAGCAATTTTTGGATATTGTGATGTTAATTGTACAATTTTAGAACTGAAAAGAAAAGTAGAGACCACTTGTCCAACTCATTCTTTTTACAGATGAGGAAACAGAGCTCTAGAAAGGCCTAATGCTCCATAATATAGACTTTGCATTTTATGTTTAAGTAAAAGTACTGAAAGTAGTCATGTACTAAAACAGTACATTCTAAGCAATAGCTCATTGGGTGAGCCTATTTAAGTAATTTAAGGTATCATCTTCCCCAAATATTGACATTTTGGTATTTTGTATTAAAGCATGCAAACTGTGCTTGGGAGGAATAATTGGCCTTAAGAACTGCACCATTGGCTACTATACCTCCTTCTCCTTTTCTAAACAGTTTCAGAAAAAGGAATCCTAGTCTCCCTGACTTGCCCTGTGTTGAAGTTTCAACCTGAGTGGGCCAGGTGGAAAATGGTTTCCATCACAAGTAGTTACACTGGTCACATACTACTCTAAGTGGTTACATGCTACTCAAACGTTATCTTATCTTAAGATTAAAGCCAGAATCAATTGGGAAAAAAAAATGCTCAGATTGACAAGGCACCTAAGGACTTTCTCCACCACTGAGATTCTAGGAATAAAACCCCGCTCCAAGGAGAAGTCGTTCTATGGCTCAAGGGGAATAGAACATTCTACTCTGGGCTCAAGAGTGGCTTTGCAACATCACTTTTTTTTTTTTTTTGTAGTAACTCTTTCCATGGTTCACCTTTCACCCTGAAGAACAATCCTCATAACCAAATGGAGAAAATAATATTTTAAGATTCCTTGGAGCATGGGGAAACATGATAGGAGAATTTCTGAACTGATAATTCTGGCTCTTTTTTTCACATTAATTCTACAGGCCTAACAAAAATTTCAGGGAAGAGAGCATCATCATTGGAGTAGCAGGACAGTGTTAAGTGAGCAATCACAGAGAGGAGTAGTAAAGCCAATACACCTGGTTTTAAAATGTTCCTCCTATAAATATAAATGTACAGAATACAGATGTTTTAGAAAAATATTTTATACACACCGGAAATTACTTTCAGTCTTTGATGCACATATCAAAGACGATGGAATCTCTCCTGTATTTTATTTTATTTTATTTTTTATTTTAAACAGTGGTTTTCAATTCCACTATTTCTCATTTACTGTCCACATGTACATATAATATTCTTCCGGCCAAGGGGGCAGAAAATATATTGTCTCTTAACTCAAAGCACTTGATTTTGCTTTTGCCCTTAATTAACTGACTAGCATAGATGTCAGTTTTAGTATAATCGCCATCATCTGGCTGCTCATATATCTTGAAAGCCATCTCACTGATGTGCCCAGTCTGCTCATCTAATGAACCAATCCGGCACCTTTGTAAGAAAGCTACCAGAATGACAGTGCCTCAATGATGGCATTTGATCTAATAAAAAAAAAGCCTAAATCCACTCTGATTTTCTTCAAAGAATGACAACCTAACTATACCTAGATAAGAATTTTTTAAAAGATGTCTGAATAGCCCTGGCCAGGTAGCTTGGTTGGAGCGTCATCCCATATACCAAAAGGCTGTGGGTTTGATTCCTGGTCAGAGCACATACTTAGGTTGCAGGTTCAGTCCCGTGTTTGGGGCATGTCTGGGGGGCAACTGATCGGTGTTTCTCTCTACCTCTTCCTCTTTCTCTCAAATCAATAAACATATCTTTGGGTGAGGATTAAAAATAAAAGGATGTAAATAATGCTGCAATGAACATAGGGGTGCTTATGTTCTTTCAAGTTAGTGTTTTGGGTTCCTTTGGATATATTCCCAGAAGTGGGATCGCTGGGTCAAAAGGCAGACCCATTTTTAATTTTTTGAGGTATCTTCATACTGCCTTCCACAGTGGCTGCACTAGTCTGCCTTCCCACCACCAGTGCAAAAGGGTTCCTCTTTCTGCACATGCTGACCAGCACTTATTGTTTGTTGATTTATTGATGATAGCCATTCTGACCAGTGTGAGGTGATATCTCATTGTGATTTTAATTTGCATTTCTCTGAGGATTAGTGATGTTAAGCATCATGGTAAGTGAAATAAGCCAGTCAGAGAAAGACAAGTACCATATGATTTCACTCATCTGTGCACTCTAACGAACAAACTGTGCTAATAAGCAAAATAGAGACAGACTCAGAGATAGAGAGCAGGCTTACAGCTAAGGGTGGAGGGAGGTTAGGGGTGGAGAGATTGAGCAAAAAGGAAAAAGGGCTCATGGACATGGGCAACAGTGTGTTGACTGCTGGAGGAGGGGTTTATAAGGGGACTAAATGGAAAGAAAAATATACAATTTAAATTATTTTGAAAAGAAAAGAAAAAATAAAAAACATTAAAAAATTAAACGATGTCTGAATTAAAACAAAGGCATAATCAAGTAAGTCATTCACAGAGAAATGCCATTTTCCTATCAGACTTCCTGTAGGCCCTCATATGGATGATGCTCTCCTCCCCTTCCTGTCTTTTCCGTCTTATCCTGGCCTCCAATCCTCTAAGTCTTCCCCTTATCTTTTTAGCTGGTTTAGACTTTGTTAATGCTTTTTTGTTTTTTGTTTTTATTTTGTTTTAGTTTAGTTTAACAGAGATTTATTCCTTTACTTCAGCATCTTCTACACACAAAGTAGATGGTTTAAGATTTTTGAGCGAACCCGGATGATATAGCCCAGTGGATTGAGCGTCGACTGGTGAACCAAAGGGTCGCGGTTTCGATTCCCTAGTCAGGGCACATGCCTGGGTTACAGGCTGGGTCCCCAGTAGAGGGCGCACAAGAGGCAACCACACATTGATGTTTCTCTCCCTCTCTTTCTCCCTCCCTTCCCTCTGTCTAAAAATAAATAAAATCTTAAAAAAAAAAGATTTTTGAGTGGAAATGAATTTAAGAGGTTTTATGAGTCTGATACATATTTTCTGGAAGTCATTGGACTGAGTCTTTTAAGACTGCTGATGGCTCTAGCCAGATGAGAAGGCTTAGTTATGCTTTTTAAACCTAACTTAATTATCATTTATTTTTGATAGCTTTCCCTGTTCACCCCCAAATTTACCTCTCAGCCCTGTTAATTCTTCTTAGTATTTCTGTAATTCTGAGCTGCCTTTGTATACCTCTGTTAGAGCTCTTCCTCAGTGCATCATAATTAGGTTTTAGTACGGCTTACTCACTCACTAGAGTTATAAGTCTCAGTGTGTACTCCATAAATGAGTGCATCATAATCACTTAATTATCCTCATGTGGGATAAGACCTAAGCTAGGTCATAGTCTACGTATGTAAAATATATCTTATGTATATATGATCGACCAATATTCACTTTCAAATAAGTTTCCAACAAGATATTTATTTGCACTAAGCTTTGAGAATGATGTGGAAAACAGTGCACTCCATGAGGGCAAAAAAATTAGATTTCTTTATTCCCAGATCCTTAGCATAGTGGCTGGCACTCAAAAACAAAAAAAAGTACACACACACATACCACACACACACACACAGAAGGTCCAGCCCAAATAATGCCTCTTTTTTGTTACAAAGTCTTTTATTACAAAATTGTAAGCATGTAATTCTGTAACAAAACAATATCACGCTCAAGCACACTGCATGACATTTTAGCTGAAATGTTCAAATTAACACTATAAATTATTACACCCACATTATTATGCTACCAACAAACTCAAGCAGGCCTTACTTCTGCTGGACCCTGTATATGGAATAAATTATTGCAAAAGTAAATGTGTGAAAACAATAAAGAAACAACAAAACTAAAAATTTTTTCTTTGAGAAGATAAACAAGATTGACATAACTTCAGCTAGGTTAAACGGATAGCTTAAACCTCTTAAATATTAAGAAATGTATACATATATCTCACAGTTCTGGAGGCTAGAAGTTCAAGATCAAGATCCCAGCCAATTGGTTTTAGTGAGAACTCTGTTTCTGGCTGTTGATGGCTGACTTCTTGCTGTGTCTCCACATGTCCTTTCTTTGGTTCATGTGTGGAGAGAGAGAGCAAGAGAGAGAGACAGGGAGAGGGGGAGAGAGAGAGATGGTTCTGGTACCTCTTCTTTTAATGGTACTAACTTCATCAGATCAGGCATCTCCCTTATTCAGAGGTCATCAGAGCTGCGTCTCCCACAGTAGGCCCAAGGCACAGGGCTCATTCCTCCTCAGTTTCAAGGAGTAGGGCTGCCTCTCTGGTTTGGGGGAGATAGGGTACCCACTCCCAGTGCCTCAGGGATGGGACCCTCACAAAAAGCCATGTAAGTGGGCTGCCCCAGAAGCTGAGAAGGCATGCACAACTCTGAAGATCTGAGGGGGTAGGGCTGCCCTACATAGCCTTGGGGGTGACACTGGCACCCCAGTGAATTTGGAGATCAGAACACTAAACCAAAGAGAATTATTCTTAAACTTTAAAATCTAACAAAATCTGCCATGCTAGACTTTGGACTTGCTTGGGACCTATGACCCCTTTCTTCCCTCCAATTTCCATCTATAAATTTCCCACCATTGTATTTTGGAAGTATGCAACTTGTATGGTTTCACGGGTTCACAGTTGGAGAGGAACTTTGCCTCAGGATGAATCATATCATGAATCTCACCAATATGTGACTTATACAACATTTAGATTAGACTTTGGATTTTAGACTTTAGAGTTGATGCTGAACTGAATTAAAATTTTGGAGGTCATTGGAATAGAATGAATGTATTTTGCATGTGACAAGGTCATAAATTTTCAGGTGTAGGGTGAAATGTTTTAGACTGAATGTTTATGTCTCCTTAAAATTCATATCTTGAAGCTCTAATCACCAGTGTGCCTGCATTTGGAGATGGGCCCTCTGGGAAGTAATTAAGGTGAAATGATGTCCTAAGGGTAGGGCCTTGATCCCATTGGTTAGGGTCCTTATAATAGGAGATATCAGAGAACTTGGTTGCTCTCTTTGCCTGGTCAGTGAGTAAGAACAGCCCACATGAGCACACAAGTAGATGGTGATCATCTATAAGCCAGGAGGAGAGCTCCCACCAGTATTCAATTCAGCCATTACCTTGATCTTGGACTTTCAGCATTTAGAACAGTGAGAAAATGAATTTCTTCTATTTAATCTACCCTGCCTGTGGTATTTTGTTACAGTAGCCTGAACAGATTAATGCACCAAACAAAAAAAGATACTCAAATTACTAAAATCAGGACTCAAAAAGAAATGATTCCATAGAAACTAAAAGAATTATAAGGAATTACTAAGAATAACTGGGTGTCAACAAATCTGATAACTTTGATGAAATAACAAATTTCTAGAAAGAAAAATTATCAAAAAAAGTAGAAAATATGGACAGATCTATAATAGAGATTGAATTGGCAATTTAAAAAACCCTACTTACAAAGAATGGCTTCAGGTCCAGGTGGCTTCGCTGTTGAGTTCAAACATTTAAAGAAGAATTAATACCTAAATTTCACAAACTCTTCCAAGAAATTAGAAGAAAAGGTAACACTTCACAACCCATTCCATAAGCCAGTGTTACCCCGATACCAAAATCAAACAAAAATACCTTAAGAAAATAAAACAATACAACAATTTTCCTTAAAGAGATAGGTACAAAATTGTCAACAATATACTAGCAAACCAATGAGAGCAATATATCAATAGAACAGCATGCCATGACCACATAGGTTTACCACAGGAATGCAAATGGTTTAATGTTTAAAAATCAATTAATATAATAGACCATTTCAATAGAATAAAGGACAAAAATGACATGATCAACTCAATATGTGTAGAAAAGACATTTGACAAAATTCAACACCTTTTCTTGATTAAAAAATAATTCGACAAACTAGGAATAAAAATAAACTTTCTCAGCCTGATAAAGGCTACCTATGAAAAACCATAGCAAGCATTACATAAGCAATAATGAGACAGAAAACTTTCCCCTAAGATTAAGAAGAAAACAAGGATGTCTGCTCTCACAAGTTCTGCTAAATATTGTGGTAACTGTTTAACCAAGATAATTTGGCAAGGAAAAAATGGCATTCAGATTGGAAAGGAAGAAGTAAAACTATCTTTATTTGTATAAGACATAAATTTATATATAATATTAAAAGGAAGCCAATTTAAAGAACTATTAGAGGAATGATGACAGCAAAAATGTTAGAATAGGTAGCTACAGGGGCAACCTCTTCACAGACGTATAAAAACATCAAGCAAAAACTGTCTGAATCAGTTTTGTCATAAGTCTGGAAAATAGTCAAAGGTTTTTAGTAACCAAGCAAATAGTGAATCGAGAGAAAAATGATGTTGGTCCTGGCTGGGCAGCTCAGTTTTTGGAGCATTGTCATGACGTTCCAGTGTCACGGGTTCAATCCCCAGTAAGCACACATACAAAAGTCAACCAATAAATGCATAAATAAGTGGAGCAACAGAATGATATCTCTTTTTCTCTTTCTCTTTTTCGCTGTTCTTCTCCCTTTCAACAATCAATAGATTGTAAAAAGAAAAAAAGATAATTTAAGTGCAGTGAGAAAAATCTGTGGCATTTTCACTTGCCCTTGGTACACTCCTTGCCATCCTTGGTGAGCATGGTATAAAAAATAAAATTTGTCACAATAACAGCATAAGAGGGTAGAGCAATATAGAAGCAAAGTTTTTGTATGATATTCAAGCTAAATTAGTTTCCATTCAAACTACTTTATTTCAAATTAGGATGTTAATTGTAATCCCCAAGGTAACTAACTACTAAGCAATAACTAAAAAATAAAGTGAGGAGATTAAATCACTGATTAAAAATCTCCTAACAACAATAAAAAAAAGTCCAAGGCCAGATGGCTTCACTGGTAAATTTTACCAACCATTTAAAGAAGAATTAACATAAATCCTTCATAGATTTAAAAAAAAAAAAGTGGAAAAGGAGGGCACAGTTTCTAGCTCATTCTACAAGACCAGTATTACCCTGATACCAAAGTCAGATAAAGACACCACAAGAAAACTATAAGTCAATATGTCTTATGAGTAGATGCAAAAATCCTCAAGAAAATACTATGAACTGAGTTCAGCATGGTAGTAAAATGATGATATGCCATGACCAAGAGGAATTTACCCAGAAATACAAGGGTGGTTCAATATAAGAAAATCTATGTACCATATGATATTATTAATAAAATGAAGAAAAAAATGATTGTTAAAACTGATGCAGATTACTTCAGATATATTCCCAGAAGTGGGATCACTGGGTCAAAAGGCAGATCCACTTTTAATTTTTTGAGGTATCTCCCTACTGCTTTCCACAGTGTCTGCACAGTCCTCATTCCTACCAACAGTGCAATGAGGTTCCCCTTTATCCACACCCTGGGCAGAATTTTGTTTGTTTATTTACTGATTATAGCCACGTTGACAGGCATGAGATGGTATCTCATTGTGGTTTTAATTTCCATTTCTCTGATAATTAGTGATGTTGAGCATCTTTTCATATGTCTATTGGCTATCTGTATGTCCTCTTTGGAGAAAAGTCCATTCAGGTCTTTGACCATTTTTTAATTGGGTCATTTATTTTTTTGGTGTTGAGTTTTGTAAGTATTTTATAAAATTTGAATATTAATCCTTTATTAGATGTATGAGTGAATATGTTCTCCCATTCTGTGCATTGTCTTTTTATTTTGTTGGTGATTTCCTTTGCTGTGCAAAACTTTTTAGTTTGATGGAGTCCTATTTGTTCATTTTTTCTTTTATTTTCCTTGCCTGGGGTGATATATCTAGTAAAAAATTTTTATGAGCAATGTCCGAGATTCTGCTGCCTATGTTTTCTTGAAGGACTTTTATGCTTTTGGGTCTAACATTTAAGCCTTTGGTCCATTTTGAGTTTATTCTTGTGTATGGTGTAAGAAGGTGGTCTGGTTTCATTTTTCTGCTTGTATCTGTCCAATTTTCCCAACACCATTTATTGAATAAACTATCTTTAACCCAGTGTATGTGCTCGATTTCTTTGTCTCATATTAATTGATGATAAAGGTGTGGGCTTATTTCTGGGCCCTCTGTTCTGTTCCATTGATCTGTGTGTCTGTTTTTATGCCAGTACCAGGCTATTTTGTTTACTATGGGCTTGTATTATAGTTTGGTATTAGGTAGTATGATTCCCCCAACTTTGTTCTTCTTTCTCAGGATTGCTGTTGCTATGTGGTGCCTTTTGTGGTTCCATATACATTTTTGAAATATTTGTTCTAGGTCTGTGAAATATGTCATTGGAATCTTACTCGGTTGTAAAAAAGAAGAAAATTTTACCCTTTGCAAGATTATGGATGGACCCAGAGAACATTATGCTAAGTGAAATAAGCCAGTCAGAAAAAGACAAATTCCATATGATTTTACTCATATGTGGAATCTAATGAATAAACTGAGCTAAAAAACAAAACAGAGACAGACTCAGATGGAGAGCAGATGACTGCTAAGGGGTGTGGGAGGGAGGTTGGGGGTAGGGATTGAGCAAAATGAGAAAAGGACTCATGGACATAGATAACTGTGGTGATTGCTGGGGAGTGGAGGGGTATAAAGGGATTAAATGGTTAAAGGGACTAAATGAAAAAATATAATAAAGATTAAATAAAAAATATAAAAATCTTTCATATTATAGAATACATTAATAAAAAATCTATAAAAAAACTGATGCAGAAACAACATTTCATGAAATCATGTATTCTTTCATAAAAAATTCAGAAAACTAGGAATTTCCTCAAGATAATAAAAGGCACTTATGAAAATTTCACAGAAACATAATGTTCAATGGTCAAATATAAAAAGCTTTTGCCCTAAAATCAAGAGTAAAGCAAGATACCTACTTTGACAACTGATGTTCCACATTGTGCTAATGGTTCTAGCCAGAGCAATTAGGCAAGAAAAAGAAATCAAAGCCACACAAGTTGGAAAGGAAGAAATAGGACTTTCTTTATTGCAAATGACATGATCCAATATGTAAAAATCCCAAAGAATTCACATAAACCACTATTCAGGCTAATAAACAAATTCAACAAAGTTTTAGCATATGAAATTGACACACAAAAATCAGCTACATTTCTATATACTAACAATGAACAGTCTGAAAAGGAATTAAGAAAATGGTTATATTTAAAATAGCATCAGAAATAATACTTAGAAATAAACTTAAGAAGGTAAAACATTCATACAGTTAAAACTACAATGCTTTTCCGAAAAAAATTAAAGTCTTAAACAGATGGAAAGACATCCTATGTTCATGAACCAGAATACTTAATATTATTAAAACAGGAATACTGCTTTTAATATCTATCAAAATTCCAGTGAATATTTTTTTCAGAATTGGGAAAGCTGATCTTCAAATCTATATGGATTATAAGGGGCCCAAATAACCAACACAGCCTTGGTAAGACAAAGTTAAATACCACATTTTCTGATTTCGAAACTCACTACAAAGCTTCAGTAATCAAAACAATATATAGTTCTGGGATAAGGACAGACATATAGTCAAAACAGAATTGAAAGGCTAGAAATAAACCCATATATGCATAGCTGATTGATTCAATTTATATGAAACACCTAGAAGAGGCAAATCCATAGGGACAGAAAACTGACTGGAAGTTGCCAGGTGTTGTGTGTAGATGGGAATAAGGAGTGATTTCTTATAGGGCACAGGGCTCTATCTGTGATGAACTAAAATATTTTAGAACTAGACAGAGGTGATGGTTGTACAACAATGCGAATGAACTAAATGCCATTGAATCGTGCATTTTAAACTGATTAATCTTATATAAATTTTGTTTTAATTAAAAAAACTGTTAGAACTAATAAATAAGTTCATTAAGGTTGCAGGACCCAAAGTCAATATAAAAACATCAGTTTTATTTTAAATGTTTTAAATAAAACATCAGTTTTATTTAAATCCAAAGAAAGAAAAAAACAGAAAAAAATTCTATTTTCCATAGCATCAAAAATTATAAAATATAGGAGTAAATTTTCCAAAAGAAGTGCAAACTTAAACTTTGAAAAGTGTAAAATATTGTCGAAAAAATTATAAAAGATTTAAGTAAATGGAAGGACAATCACATTTATTAATCAGAAGGCCTAATATTGTTAAGATGGCAACACTTCCCAAAATATCCTAAAAATTTAACACAATCTATATCAAAATCCCAGCTGGATTCTCTGCAGAAGTTGCTATGAAACCTTAAAATTCCTACAGAAATTCAAGGGGCTCAGAATAGCCACATTAATCTTGAAGGAGAACAAAGAGAGCTCAGACTTTAAAAATTCCAAACTTACTATAAAGATACAGTGATTGAGGCAGTGTGGCGCTGGAATAAGAAAAGACACATAGATCAACAAAACAGAACGAAGAGTCTGAATATAAACCTTTACATTTGTAGTCAGTTGATAATCAACAGGGCAAGACAGTTCAATGATAAAAGCCTTTCAATAAATGATATTGGGTCAATGGATATCAATCAACATGTAAAATAATTAAGTTGCAATTCTCATACCATATATAAAAGCTAACTTGGAATGTATCAAAGATCTAAATATAAGAATGAAAACTATAAAAGCTCTCAGAGGAAAACACAAAAAGACACATATCTATATGACTTCGAATCAGGCAATTGTTTGTTAAATATGGCAGCAAAAAGCACAAGATACAAAAGAAAAAATTAATAAATTGGATAAAATTAAAAATAAAAGCTTTTGTTCTGTAAGTAAAACCATTTAGAAAGTAAAATGATGACCCACAGAACAGGAGAAAATATTTACACATTGTATATAGGAGAAGGGACTTCTATCTAGACTATATAAAGAACTCTTACAAGTCAATTAAAAGAAAGCCAAAATAACCCAAATAAAGAATTAGTAAAGGAGTAGAACAGACATTTCTCCAAAGAAAATATACAAATGGTCAATATGCACATGAAAAAAATATTCCATGTCATTAGCCATCAACATAACTCAAAACTCACACTCGCTAGGATGGATAAATTAAAAAGGCAGATAAATACAAGTGTTGATGAGAATGTGGAGAAATTAAAGCCCTTGTGCACTTGCAGAGTATGTAAAATTTTGCAATCAGTATGGAAAACGGTCTGACCATTTCTTAGAAGGTTGGATATGGTGTTACCCTTTGACTTGGCAAGTCTACCCCTAGGTATATACCTAACAGAATTGAAAACGTATGTCCACACAAAAACTTTTACAGGAATAATTAATTGCAGCATTATTCATAATGGCCCCCAAGTGGAAACAACCCAGGTGTCAATCAACTGATGAACAAAATGTAGTATGTCCATACAATGGAAATGAAGTACTTATACTGTACTGCCACAATAGTTGGAGTTGCTACAACATGGGCGAACCTAGAAAACACGCTAAGTGAAAAACGCCAGACACACAGGTTCGTCATGTAGTTGTCATTGTCATATGAGTGAGTGGAGTAGCTTCTCTAAGCAGCTCCAGTGTCCCAGGCTCTGAGTCATACATACCAGAATGCAGACAGACTAATAAACCACTTAACATGCAGTCAAATAGTCTATGACATTAATTAAGTATGTGATTGGAAAACATTTCAAAGAACACAGAGGTTATGTTTTGAATGGTTTGTAGAATGAAAACAAACATCAAAAATAGAGCTAAGCGTTCTTATATCGGAGACTAAAGGTGAATTTTGACTTTGCCTATAATATTGAAATGCCTGTTAAATTCAGGCTAAAACTATCCACCTCAACTTCAGGTGACTGAAACACTTGTCCCTTCAAGTGCACCAATATCTTTTATTGAAAAGAATCAAACTGTTGAAAACATTTTTTTTCATGTATTATGCATAAAAAACTGAGACTTTCCTTAAAAAAGCCAATTTTGTCAACCTGTATTAGTAAGTAATAAGTCTTCCTTTTACATGCTCTTGTTCCAAGTTTGGACATTATCAGAAGGTAGTCTTTTCCCCCAGTTGGTCCTATAATTCTTGGGTATGAGACAATATAAATTGGTAGTAGCATATTTATACCTGTTGGCTCATGTAATCCTGCAGCAATCTTAAAAAATTAGCATTATTATAACTAAATTACAGATGCGGAAATTGATGATCTGGGAGACTAAGCTTCTTGCCCAAAGCGAATGAGTGCAGATCTCAAATCCAGACCATGGATTGCAATGACTGTGCTCCCTGCACAGTAGCCATGTGAACTGGAATTGTGGAGCCTGTGGTCAGAGTCTCAGTTTTACCTTCAGCATCACTTTGTCACCCTTGGACGGTTACCACCCGTACTCTGTGAGACTAAGACCCTGTAGACCAGAGGGCGAAAATTCCTTAAGGTAAAGATTCAAGTTATAAATCAAGGGCTGTATTAAAAAAAACAAAACAAAACAAAACACTGTTTCAATTATATGGTTTTTATCCTGAAAAAGAACAGGACTAGAAAAGACAACATAGCTGCTAAATGGCTAAGATATAAATTGCCTTTATGAGTGTCTGAGTGGTAAGCCTGGAAGCACTGGACAGCCTCTGGCAAGAATCCTGTGACTTTATTATTATTCTGTGCTTGTTCCCTTGTTCCTTTGCTCTTCATAACATCAGGAGTTCCCAGATGGGCATATTCTATTTTGGAGACAATGAAATGCTATAGCCAAAGCAACACTGAACATATCCTCCATTCTAGAATGCCAGTGGAGCAACACAAACCATTAAGACATGGTCCCCAGAGAGGTTGCAAGTCAATATTGGGCCATGTCACAATGGGCTTCCTGACATTCATGATTTAACAATGTTCTCTTTGTGGACACACTGATATAACCCTCGGTTAGCGCTCTTGTTTCATTTCCACTGTGGCCCTGTTGCAATGTGCGATACGCACTAGACTGGGAGAAAGGAAATCCCATGCAAGTCGCCTGCACAGCTGTTGGGCAAATGCTTGCACATCTCTAGACCCCATCTAGATTATTTTACCTTTTTTTTAAATGTCAGAGGATGAGCAAATCAGCAAGTACATATTTAAGAAATAAAACTGCTAAAAATTGTTATTTTTTGGAAATTATAATATTAATAATGCCACTTTGAAGACAGAAGACCCTTGTATAAATTAGTTGAGAAAAAAATACCTGAAAAATAAAACTTTGTGGGCATGAAGGAATGATCACGTACCTTAATACATATGCATAAATCTACATTATTTTATGTTTGGTATTGTTAGGCCGATATTGAATATTCTTGATGTTCCATCACACTGAAGCCTGTATGTTGAAATTCTGAGCACATTCATTGCAAAGGGCTTTCTGGATAATTAGCTAATAGCTCCTATGAGGCAGGCACACACCCCAAACAGTGTGATATCAGTAGGCTCTTCAGATCTGAATGAGCTGTGCAGTGAGATTCTCCCTGTGTTTGTCATAAGAAACTCTGGCATACTTAATAACTCAAGGGACCAGCAATGCCAAACTGACACTCCAGCTGTGTGAACCCTCAGGGTTGAATTATTATTATTACTCCAGCTCTCTTTTAACGTGGTTTGGAATCGTCACTGGCTTTCACTGAGGGTCTTGTGCCAGCAGTTAATCACAAAGTTCTAGCCCCGAGTGTGTAGCTGCTATGGAGATCCAGCAGCCAGGGAGTGCATTTTTAAAAATTACTTTCAAATTTACCAACTGGCCTGCCACGAGCATCTTTCACAGGAGGATGAAGGTTAAGTTGGCAGGTGGGCCTGCAGATTAATGTTTGCTGTTTGTTTCATCATCCTAGCGGTTTTAACACTTAACAAATGATAAAGAGGTTTTCTTTCTATTCTCACAAAGAAAAACAAGAAGATATTCTTAAATGCAGGCTTGTAAACCTCCCAAGGAGAGTTTTTTTCCTTGCTCTTTTTCTTTATTGCCAGAACAAATGGATCAGGATCTAATCTGTTTACAACTGAGGTACTTGCACAGAGATTTTGTTGTGATCAGAGAGGATTATCTTCAGCAGCGCAGACCCTTAAAACTATTCATTTCATTTTTGTCATGTCAACCAAAGTGGCAGATACTTTTGTCAAAAAGCATTTCCAGAGACTCAGTTTATTACCTTTTGGGGATTATATGTCCGGAACATATAACAGCCAATTTGGAACTACGGTAATAATCTCTTCCCTGCTCACAAAAGTGAAAATGGGTTGTAATGGGACGACTCAAGCTTGATTTCCAAAGGCAACCACCTTCTGCCCTCTTTCAAAAAATCACGAGAGGTGTGTTTTCCAACACATGTAAAATCTTTAACACTGAGGTTTAGCAGCTAAAATATTTGTTTTAAAAAAATAAGAACCTTGCACGGTAGCACATGTCATTAACACATTTGTAGAAGAGTTAGTCAAATCATGCTGAGTTTTATAATTGGAAAGGATCTGTCAGATTCCTGATTGTATGGAACCTGATGCTGGGCCCTTGTATACTTTCTGTCGCCTAGGAATAGATGGAAAAGGCAAAACACAAACACAAGAGAATGAAAATGATTTAATTTTTTACTTGATGGCCGTCTCAGCTTTCTCCGTTTGCAGCATCTGCGATGTGCAGACCCGCTTCGTTTATGGCTGGTTCCGTTCTTCCCACTTATTTGCGTTGCTCTCTCACAGACCTGTGCTCTCTGAAGAGAGGCACGGGGGGGGGCGGGGTCCAGCAGCAGAGCACAAAGGCTCTCGCCAAAGCCAACTACAGAGGTCAGCTGTAGGCGCAAGCTTTGGTAGGAACAACGTTAGTCTCCACAGTGATTTCCCAACTTTCGATTTTTTTAAAAGCACAAACACAAAACGATAGTTACACTCATGACCTATGATATATACTGCATTCGCTCCAGGAATTATAAAGATAAACATAACCTCTATATTCAACCGGTTTTAATCATTCTTCAGAAAACACCTGAAAAGAGAATAATGGTACTGAGACGTTGCTTCTATTTCTAATATTGCTATAGAATAATCTAGAACAATGCTTTTCAATCAAAATGGAATGGGTGCCACATACGCAGTTTTTTTCTAGTAGCTTCATTAAAAAGGTAAAAGAAAAAGAGTGAAATTAGTTCTAACAATGCACCTTTTTAACACTATTCTAAAATATCATTCATCTTGTAATCAATATAAAATTAATGGGAGATTTTACTTTTTTGTACTAAGTGTTTGAAATTTGTGGTGTATGTTACACTTGGAACACATCTCAACCTGGATTAGTCAGTCACATTTCAAGTGTTTGTCACTAGTGGCTATTATGTTGCATAGTGCAGGTCTAGGTTGCAAAGCGTAAATTTTGACTTCTGTTGATGTAGGTGACAAACTTGATCACATATATTTTGCGCATTATTCATCCCAATGTTACTATTTTTTATTTTTAACTAATTTGTTTTAGATTTTGCTCCCTCGTGGTTTAGTTTTTTAGGTTGCAATGTTATTAAGTGATGCCTTCTTCACAAGAGGTGACATGCTCTAATTAAAATAGGCCTTATTAAGTAAAGGCTGTGACTTTCCTTAAGGATACCTGAAGATGCTGTTTGCTTGGGAACATAAAGAAATCAAAAGCTTAATTGAGAATTAGGTCTGAAACAAAACTGTACAGTTCATCACAAAGCTCTGACCAATGCAAATCCTACAGAATACCGCCCCAGGTCCTTACTGTGGGTTTCTGTGCCTTTGATCCACTGAACTCTGCCCTCTGTTAGAGCTTCCTTGCTCTCCCATCCCCTAAACCCACCCCATGATCCAGCCCTACTGAATTATTTACAGATCCCCTAACATAATCATACACAAGCCTATAAAGCAGGTATTTTTACGACTCTGTCACAGGCAAAGGATTTGAAGTTCAATGGGGTTCAATGACTTGCCCAGGCTAACACATGTGCTAAACAGTAAAGCTGGGAAATGAACCTTTGACACCTGCATTGAGTACAGCTCTCTCCACGGGAGGCAAGCAGACTTAGGCTCTGCAGCCCCTCGGGGGAGGCTGTCCTTGGCTGCTCAAATGGTACAGTGCAAGTAGCCAGACCAAGCTTTGGTGGTTGTTCACTTGTAACTTGCTGCTCTACATGAGACAAACTAAATATTTTATTGCAAGAATTTGACTTGTATTTTGTAGTAGAATACCATATACATTCACCAAATACAAAGAGGCAAAACATTATGGTTTTACTTCCATTTCAAATCACGCAAAGTTTTTAACTTCTGTTATTTCAAAGGCAGATTGGCCTAAGAACTTGACAAGGTAATTTGAGGGAACATTACAACTGATGCCTTTGAAACTACTGTTGTGGCTTTGGGTTTTTCTCCTATTTGTGTCTAAAAACCTAGTGTTTTATGTGGGTGAATAAAAAGTTGTTTTGCTTAGGAAATTGATGGTATTAAAGGAATGAGTTTGTTGGTTAGCAAGTATTTTAAAGGGAAAGGCCACCATTGCTACCACCATTCTCACTTTGCACCCAGACCTATTAACAAGAGGAGTGCTAGAGAAAGGTGCTGGGTGCACACATGCATGAGATATGAAGAATTTCCCATTCCAGGGAAATTGCAAAAGTTGCATCTGCGTACCTCTCCTTTAGACCACCTTGTCAACAACTATCCAGTCTTGTTTCTCTTAAGTGCATGTCCAGCCTTCCAGAACATTGATCATTGCTCACAAATCAGTGTAGATTTGTACTTTAAGCTATCCTGCATTTCACACGAAGTTTTTGGTCAGAGGTTGCAGCCACTGAGAAGACTTCCCATCATGACTATCTTTGGGCAGCCCCAGAGCAGCCTTATACGTCTACCTGATGCAGATACACAAATAAACCAGGCCTGCACTTTTTCCTCTTCAGTTAATTGGTCTTAGGGAATTCCCATAAGGTCATGGAACTGAGATGGAAGGCAGATGGCAATTCATTTGGAACAATATCTTGACAGTCTGAGTTACTTGCCAGTACTATTTACTTGTGCCATTTTATAAAGAAATGGTTAAAATATGTGTACTTTTATGAACAGGTAGGTTGTATAACACCCAGTGCATGATAGGCAGTCCCTTAATATATCACAGTTGTACATATGTTCACTACCAGGAAAAGTAGCTGCCTTTGAGATGCTTTTAAAAAGGAGAACAATATTCAATAGAAAAGAGAGAGATTTTACTCTCAAATCCAAGGGATTCACACTGTGATTCTCCTTCTGGGACTTGCAACAGACCTTCCAATATCATTGGGCTTTTTGGGGCATAAGGTCTATGAGGTAAAGCCTGAAGAACTTGTAGCTGAGCTTTTTAAAAAATTCTTACTGGAGGATATGTTTTTATTGATTTGAGAGAGAGAGAGGAAGCGGGGGCGGAGAGAGAGAGAGAGAGAAACAATGATGTCAAAGAGAAACATGGATTGGTTGCCTCCTGTATACTCCCTGACTGGGGATCAAACCCACGACTTAGCTATGTTTCCTGACTGGGGATCAAATGTGCAACCTTTTGGTACATGAGAGGACATTTTAACCAACTGAACCACCTGTCCAGGGCTTCTTGCTGAGCCTTTTTAAATTTCTTGATTGCTTTGTTGTTTGGTTTTACCCTGGTCCCTATTCAAGTTATCTATCTTATTGGTTACAGGGCAAATAAGTCGAAACAGCATGCCCAAATATAGAACATGTTGACTCTAAATTGCAAACAAGGCTACCAAGAATTGTATTTTTTTATATATGGTGGTCAATGCAAGATGCAACAATGTATCTCTCACTTTAGACAAAATATCCCAGCATGCCAGAGAGTTCTGGAGCCCTAGAATCTTCACTATGTGGCAAGTCCCTGAATAATTTAATCCTTGGCATACATAAAACTAAGGTACCTAGGATGTACCCAACTTCCTTTATACCAGGTCTCGTTATTTTAATTTCATCAACCAATGGACCTCTATGGTGTTATGTTGGTTATAAACACAATCCAGTCTCTTCTAGACCAACTTTGTCCACTAGAAACATAATGTAAAAAGTACATGAAAACCGCATTTGCCACTTTAACTTTTCTAGTACCACTTTAAAGACTAACGATAAAAACGTATATTACTTTAATAATATGATTTATTTAGCCCAATGCATTAAGAGTATCATTTTAACATGTAATCCATATAATAACCCATTTTAGTTTTTTAAACTAAGGCTTAAAGACATAGTACATATTCTGTTCTCACAACACATCTCTCTTTGTGCCAGCCACTTCACTGGTGGCCAACAGCCACATGTGGCTAGCGGCTACCAAACTGGCCAGTGCAACTTTAAGTTGTATTGTAACAGAGAGCGGAGGAGTTGATGAAGACCTTACTTTTATCTTTCTCATGTGATGTTTCTGGTTATCTGTGCTGATGTCTGTGGGGAAAACACTGTTTGATTAGTAAGTAGCTGCCAGGGGCTTTGCTTATTTCTGCAATATGGATTTAACATCTTTGACTACAGATGTGATTACATCATCACCTGGTAAGTTTTGCAGCAACACATAATTGAATCTGTACCCACAATCTGTCTGACCTTGTATTGTCTAAAAAGACCAATTAAATAGAGATGTAATGGGGATAACTATTCTTGTACCTCCCAAATTTTTGATGCTTGTAAAAAGTGTGTAGGAATGTGGTATTGCCTTTGGTTTACAACCTTGTCAATTATTCTGTTACTAAGTATGTCTATTCCCGCTATGCATTTGAAGATTAGGGAAGTAACCACAGGATAGGTGCATCCATGCTCTTACTGGATTCTCTCTGAGATAAACCCATGCCAACACCCCATCTATCATTCAACTTCTATAAACTCCCATATTGACCAGCATGCTACAGGGGTATTTCTAGCCTCTGGGTATTAGTGACAATTTAAATCCAGTAATAATAATCCTTAGAAAATCTAGGTACATACTTCTTTTGCCCTAGGGCAATCACCCTGATTAATGGGCAAAGTCCCTCTAAAGAAGGCTTGAAAGAAGAACCACTGTATATAGAGTGTTATCTCAATTGGGTCTTCCATTGAAAGGCTTCCTATCAAAGAACACATCTGAGAACTAGATAAGTTGTCATAAGTCCCCATAACCAATTCTCCAAGGAGGGAACCACGTTGGGTAAGGTTATCTTCCAACATTTTTTCTAAGTGTTCTTTACCTTTATTTTTTTTTCTTATTATTTTTCTCTTTTCCTTTTTAAAAATATATATTTTGGTTCATTTTATTCAGAGTAGAAGAATTTTGAACAGGAAAGTACTTCCTAGACCAGTAATAGTGGGGCTTCCATGAGAAAAGAGTCAGGGATTTCGAGGCTTTACATTTTAGGGCTCTCGGGAATTCTACCTGGTAGAGAACAAAGGTCCTTATGACACAGACCTACGGTGGTGGATGAAGTGCCTAGGCCACGAAGAGCAGCAATGGCACAGCTGCTTCCCATGTGGACCCTTTCTCTCCTCTCCTGTGCCTCAACAACAGACTGATTCCTACAAATATGGTGTTTCTACCTCATTTCTTCCTTTTCTTTCTTTCTTTTTTTTTAATCCTCACCCAAGGACATGCTTATTGATTTTAGAGATGGGAAAGGGCGGCAGACAGAGAGGAAGAGAAACATTGATGCAAGAGAGAAATATCCATTGATTGCATCTTGTACCAAATCCACAACCTAGGCATGCATGTGCCCTGACCAGGAATTGAACCCATGACCACCCAGGTTTATAGGATGGCACTCCAATCAACTCAGCCATAGTGGCTAGGGCCCTATCTCATTTTTTCTTCAGCCCTCTTTACCAAAATAAGTCCAAAAAAGATTTCATAACCAGTTTGGTTTGTACAACAATTTTCTATTGCTCCGAATAAATACGTTTTTTTACTTTTTCTTTTAGAATATACCATTCTCCTTGGAAAACTGAGTGGGGAGCTGTGCTCAGGGAATTTCATCTGAGATCTTCAGCCTGGGGCACCTTCTCTCTCAGTCTCTGTTCGCCTCCACTTCTTCTTTCCTCAGATATTGCAGTTTGAGATCACAGATATTTTCCATTTGAATGGAGTATGCAGGTTTTACTTTTCTTTGTTGTTATTAGTAATTTATAAAGTTAAAAAGAGGTAGAGGCACCTGTATGTGTTCACTTTAGTATTGGACCTCTGGACTGGGAAATCCTGATTATGCTGACTGAAGGGAAAAGATACAGTGCAGAGGCTGAAATGTCAAAATAGGGAGGGTGAGAATCCAGTGGGGCCAAGTTCCGGAGGAGGCAGAAAGGAAAAGGGTCTAAGACAAGTTGAGGGCAATCTTTGCCACACAGGGCTTGTCAGAGTTTGTACAACATGTTGGAACAAATGTATAAAGCTGCTCACACCTAGGGACCGCCAGCCTGAGAGCCCTGGCCTCGTGCTGCCTTTTAATGGGGGAGATAATACCTCAAGACGCTGCAGCCATTTCATCACAATGTGCATTAGTGAGGAGGCACTAGAATAGCAGAAGATTAGATTTGGTGAGAAATGTCATATAGGACCCTCTTATTGGGGACATAACAATAGCAAAAATAATAAAAGATATGAATTTTAAGGCAGAGAGGAGATATGAAATGCTAAATGACAATTACAGGGTTAGTTGAACATGATTCATCAGATCCCACCAATATTGTGAAAAACCTGATTATCATTGTTATGTAGTAATTTTTAAATTACACGAAGAAATAATCAATCAATTTTGGATTTATTCTGTCATGGGCATGTTGATGTAATTTTAAATTTCAAAAGAAATTTAGATCATTTCTTTAGCATGTCATTTTTTCAATTTTCCAACTGAAACTGGGTATTTTATTTGTTGCGTCTTTAGCTAATTTATTCAGATAATTACTCTGTCCATCTCCCTTGTACATGTGTAGGTGGATACATGAGAGAATGTGTGGGAGACATGAAAAGAGACCAGGTAGCAGGAAAAAGCTGGAGGTGAGCCCTCGATTGCCAGCCACTACACCATTTGGAGGGTGCCAGAGGCCAGGGGGAACATCATGGCTGTGTCGTCCAGTCCAGTTTCTCTTTACTCGCCCTGATCTGCTACCCAGTGTGATGCTGAGAGTGACAGAGCACAGAGAGAGAGGACACGTGGAAGTGGGAGAGGGAGAACTTAACCGTAACTGCTTCCTGTCTGCACAACTTCGGCTTTTCCAAGTGAGCTTCAAAGAGAGAGATGATAAGTGGAATAGTACAAATAACTTCATTTTTTTTTCACCAAAGCTATTTTCCTGAGAAAAATCTAGCCTATTGGAATTCTATTCACAATTTTTCATAAAATTTAAGTGGGAGCCTATCATTAGCCACCTCAGATTATGGTATAATAATTCCTAGTCATTAGACACCAGTGGACATAATCATTGTTTTGAGTGAATTCTCATCATATTTTCTATTATACCATTATTATTAAAGCAATATTTTATACATCATGCTTACCTTCATTCTTTTCTTTTTAGTTTGAGTGTTCTTTTTGTTTGCAAATTGAACAGTAACCAATGTAATGTTTTAACCGTGAGAGTTAATCTAAATATTTTATTACACATATTTCACGAGCCACAGAGAAAAAACAAGGGTGACGCAACTGGCAACTTCAGTTAAAACGCAATCGGAGGCGTGCGGCCCGGCGGGATCCGTGGCAGGCGAGGAGGCGCGAGCCGCAGCGAGGGCGGCTCGCGGGTTCCAGGGCCCTAAAGCCCCCGGGAGGGGCATCGAGCGATCTTTTCAGAGTCCAGACTAAGATGCTCCTTCAAGCCGACCCAATAGGATGGCATTGAATATTTTTGGGCCAAATGAAGAACCTCAGAACATTCCTAAGAGGACCAACTGCCCATCAACGCCTGTGTATACTCACAGCCTTTGAACCCACCTGGTGGGAAGACTAGTGACATTTTTGGGTCACCAGTGACCACCACTTTACCCTTAGCACACCCAAACAAAGCCAAGGATCACATTCTCTTGTGTGAAGAAGACCCAAATTTCGGACCTTCAAGATGCAACGAGCACCTTGCCCAGAGAAGAGCTGAGTGCGAAAGGTGGCCCCTGGGAAGCAGAGCAAACTCGGGGAGCCCCAGCCCACACCCAGAGTTGACAGCCGTGAGCCCCAGTCGGGCCCATGGCCTGGATTTCACAACAAAGTTCTGAATCCACCTGGAGGCCAATCCAGCAACTCCTACTAGAGAAGCTATTGCTTCCCCTGTAGCCAGATAAGACGCTCAAAAGATAGGATTTCAAATATAGTTTCCTTTAGCCCAAAGGGATGCTGGTGGGGAGAGGTTCGGTTGCCTATCTGAAGCCACTGCTCAGTCTCCATTGCCACCATGAGAGCTGCAGAGGACCTCAGCTTCCAGACTATGGAGAAACATATCTTTGTGGGGGGAAAATGTGACTCCTTGTTGAACACTCCTTTGTAATTTTGGATGTAAGAGGAACGCTCAGACGGGCTGGGTGGGGAGCTGATGCAAGGCCATGGGAGCTTGATGAAGTGGGATCTTCCATGTCCTTGTTGTATCAGCAATCTGCCGGCCAATTGGGTATCTAGAAATCACTTAACATAGTAGCAGAGTTTAAAACCTTAGAAAGAAATCAAAAAAACAACACTGGGCATTAGCTGAAATACTAGTCTCCGTTCTTGGGACTACTGCTGCTCACGCCAAGGCCTCCTTGGCACTCAGGCACAATGTAGCCTGCAGTCTCTTCTTGAAACGTCGTCATTGCTTTTCCTCAGAAACTGTCAAAAAACCCCCAAAATTGTGCTAAGTCTTATGTTTTATGGAGAGATTTTTACTCTGATCTCATGTGGCGATCTGACAGGAATCTCTGCCTCTCACTAACGAGGGACTGGTCTTGATCTATTCACAGGCTGGTTTTGCTTGTGGTTTCTTTTTTTTTCTCTCACCCCTAAGTTTCCCTTTGCTCTTAACCAGTGGTGTGGACAGTTTCTCTATCGGCAAGGCCCACTGACTTCTGCGAGACTAAAACTATTTAGATACACTCAGGTCATTGGGTCACTTAAATCCTTCATGTGTCTTACTTCATTCCTGTTGACATTAGGTAGAAGAGATGCTTGAGAACCTTGGATTCTTAGGTTTGAACTCTTTAATAATACCTAAAGAGCTATTCTGAAACAGCAGCTTTACATAAGTGCCTATTGACCGGTCTATTTCTGGCGCCTTTCTAGAAAAAAGTTACTCAGGTACACCAGAGAAGAAAAGCTTGCTTAGGCCGTCCTTTATAAATCTCCGCAGAACCTCTGGACTATATTCCTTTTCCAGAAGACACTTGGAAACCTTAGGCTAGGAGATTCAGTAGTTTGGCAGCAAAGCCTCGGCTGGCCAGTTGAGTTGCTGTTCTGTCAGACAGACGTTTCTCTCATTGCGCCTCCTAAAGGACATAGTCTCCATTCACTCATGCTGGACGAACAGTTACAGAAGAGAGGGTTTGTGTGGTAGTGGCTTTGTTATGAGTGCCTACAGAGCAAATGCCAGGTGGTAGAAATGTCTTCATCATTATTAAAATTGAGGAAAGAAATGGCTGTGTTTAATTATAATCACAGTGGCTGAAACACTAAGACCCTGCAGGAGCTGTCTGCCCAACCCCACGTCTCACACCCGGCATATTGAGGGGACCTGCATGTGGCTTTGTCAGCCAAAGAGTTTCCCTGCTTTCAGTTGTCCTGCTGACTTTGGAGCCAAGAAATATTCATTCCATGTGACTTTACCAAATACTTCCTGTCTTCTCCATGCTTCAGATGGTCATTTTTAAGAAAGTTGTTCGGAATTCAGAGCATTTTTTTCCCTGTTAAAAAATGTCATTAAGTGTCGGTTCGCTTTTAAGCCCATATCTACTAACTTGTTTAACATAAAATGAAATGAGCTAATGGTGGAAATGAGCTGCCACTTATAACTACATTTTGTTTTTCATATACAAGAAAATGATTTGTGAATTCTCAATTGGGTTACTAGGAAAAATCCTGATGTATTGCTACCCCTTGTGGCTTCACCCTCACTGTCGGCCAAACAAGAGGAAGAACTCTCTAGTTCAGTCCACTGGCAGGGATTTCTGGGGTGGAGACAGGGGAAACCAAAGATGGGAAGAGAGGCCAGGAGGAAAACATGAGGTATCCCAAGAGCCTCTGGGCAGCGGTGACAACTCCAGCCTTACTTTTCTCCTCATCTTTCCCCCCTTTTCCTCCCTGGGACTATAGGAGTGAGTTTAGAGTACCCGGGTAGTCTGGTCACTGGGAGAAGCAGAAGGGGAGTTTCTGCCCCTGTGATCCCGACGGGGGTGGTCATCTATATGTGGAAAATTCTCTAGATGTTAGGGTTGTCTGTATTTGGAAGATTCATTAACTATTAGCATCCTGTTCTCAACCTCTAAGCTGCATTGAGAAATTAACAGGCTGTATTTGTATTAAGCCTTAAAACTTTATGTGCATTTGGTGCCAACTTTTTTCTAGAGCTGTATCAAAAACAGCAAACCTGTACTTATATCACAATGTAATTTTGATAAGAACATTTTGTTATTTACATAAATCAGAACTGGGTATAACAGTTGAATTAAACAGTGATCATGAAAAAAAAAATCATCTGCATGATTTAGTCATTTTTAATCTTTTCTAAAACTGAATTACCATGATAGGAATAAGAAATAAATGTGAAAATAAATGTTTTCACACCCATTTTAATAGATCTATTAATGCTCATGAGATTCTAGTTTAAATTGAATTCCATTCATTTTAATTTCTCATTAAACCAAATAGTGTTCTATTTCTTTACTCTTAATTTTTTCTAAGTATTCAGGAATTCATTTCTATAGTATAATTGTTGATAATATAAGATTTTAAAATCCAAATAGTCTTAAAATAGTTAATCTAACTTAGATGAAAGAAATAATTTTAAGTAAATGTTGGAATTCTTATTCATAGTAAATTAAGAAACTAGGCCAAAGATAAAAACAATATCTTAAATTTACGGTAAGAAGTATGAAACTCTGCCATTTCTAAAGTTAACCATTAAACCAGAATGAACTGCTCATTGTTTTTATTGAACATTATTTTGAGGGTTAGGAGAGATGGATTGTAATTTCTCAAAGAGGTAGCTATTAGGAAAGTCCAAAGGCTATAGTTTACCCCATTTCTTACTGGTCATAAGAGTTTTTATAATTAAACTTATTTTTACTATAAAATTAGAGATACTACACTGATGTTAACTAATATTGCATTTTTGTGGTAATTTCTATCAGTAATAATTTACATATTATTTTAACCAATGTTAAGTGAGTCCATACATATGCCTCATACATATTATGATAAAAAGGCTTCCTGTTTTTTTAATGACTATCTAGAGTTTGCACATTCTATAGCAGAAGTAGGAAATAGCCATTTGGTCAGACAATGAAAAGTCTCTGGTATCCCTATAGTTACAGGGGCAAACGTTTACCTACCAGATGCCATGCTAAGGGCTTTATATAACCATCATATTTTATACTCACCATGACACTATGATAGGTATTGTACTATTGTTTCCACTTCTATTGCTAAAAAAAGTTGAGACTTAGAAAAGTTTCAGATCTTGTCCAAGGTTAGAGAACAAGGATTCAAACCAAGTTTTGTTCCATTACAAAATCATGCTTTCCATCAATCCTCATCTTAATAATTGACATGGCAGCCATGAAAATGTGTCACTTGTATTGGCAGAGAGCTGCATATTTGTCTGCTGGCCCTGCTGCTGCCCCTCGGAAATCCATCCCTTGTTCAGTAGGATCTCTTCCAAGGGACAATATTGGGGCTCAAGGGCTTTCTGACAGCCTGACTGAAAATTTCTGAGAACTGTGCAGCCATCTAAGATGCTCCCTACTTAATCCTTTTTCTTCCCTCTGTACTTCCATAGATGCCATGCCTGCTGCAAGATCTGAGAAGCAATCCCACTTTTTTCTGCTCCCCCTTTCAATAAATTTCTTGTATGAACAATCCTGTTTTGTACATATTTTCTGGAAGACACCAACTAACAGGAGATGTATTACGAGTGGTCCAACAAAATAGTAAATAAGATGAGGATTTGAGATAAGATCACTCACTGCCTCAAAGTTTCTATATATAGTCCAAGTCAGCCAGGTGTCCAGCATGGAATACATGGAAACTCATGCCTACCTTTGCACTGTAGCATCCAGAATCCATCTCTGGTCAATGTATTCAGGTCCAAGGGTATGGATGTGTGGGGAGCACCTTGGTTGGTCAATGATGAGAATTTATGTTGCTTTGAAAACAGATGATGATCTAAAAATCATACTGAATAGGATTATGCAGGAACAGGATGCTGGGGATCCTTGTTTCCCTTCCAGAACAATGGCATTTTGAGTTTGAGACAATCAATTCCGTGAGAAAAATCTCATGTGGCCTTAACCTACCTGTGCACTTCTAAGTAAACCACATATGCTCATGCTTTATGCCTTGTTTAGTGATTCATATTCCCTAATAGTATTGTATATTTGGGATCATTTTTAAGCTATTTTTCTCTCATTGTATCTTCCAGTGAGATGTCCTGTCAAGGGTTACACCACTGCATTAATGATCTGAGGTGAGTGGATTTCTTTGATCATAGATACATGCCAAATAGAACATGGGGTAAGTAATGAGTCCTGCCCCCAACAGTAAGTTCTACTCATTTACACAGCGTAAATATGAATATGGAGTTCATTTCTCTGTCAGTGCTAAGGGATATGTTCCTTTGGAAATAGAAATCTTTTTGTTATATCTAAAATTGATCAGATTGCAAAATGAGGATTTTTTTCTTTGCCTGGAACCCTGGACAACATTCATCTTAGAGTCCATATACATTGTCATATATGTGTGTATATATATATATGTATATATGTGTGTGTGTGTATATTGTCGTATATATGTATATATTGTCATATATATGTATATATTGTCATATATATATATATAGTGTCATATATATATATATATATGAGACAAACAGGAGGAGCCAGGGTGTATGGTTAGGATTGGATTTCTGAGACCACTTGGTGAAGAAGACTGGAATTAAACAAACAAGAATTTACTAAGGTGGAAACACATTTTTTGGAAACGAGACTTAACACCTTGGCAAGGACCAAGGGAATGGGAAACTCACTGCTGTAGTGGTCCTAGAAGCCTGGAGAAGATGACAGCCAATGCCAAGCAAAAAGAAAGGCCTGAGGTGCCTTGTCAAATGGTAGAGGAAGAAATGAAAAACCTTGCAGAGGTGGGTGAGATGGAATGAGCATTTTATGTGCAGCCAGAAGAACCACCAGGAGGTTTTGCTTCAGAAGAGGTTCCAAAGGATACATCATTCACCAAAGTCATGAGGAATGTGCTAGCGGGAGGGGCACGAGCATCACTAAGGAGCTCAGTGGTGGTCCCTCCGCACCAGGGCTGATGATAAGAGAGACTGACCCAGACTGGGCTCATTATATCATTATATTCTCCAAAGCTGTAAAGGCCTAATGGTAGCACTTGACCATCAAAAGCCAGGAGACCACGATTACTATGACTAGTATTGTCAGAGGGAGATCCAGTGGGGCTTGGCCCATAAAGAGTTACAGATCTGCTTCACGGAGAATGACAGCCCTGGAGGTAAAATAGGAGAGCTGATAAGGATGCTTACTACTTGGCATCTATAGCCAAAAAAAGCAAGAAGGCTGAGGGTACTTGTCCCCAGTAAAAAATCACAATCCCTTCTTCATTTCTAAGACCTGAACAGATTTTCAGGTTCGGCATCATTGAATAAAAAATGTCCAGGTTCCTAGGAAGAAGGACCCTACAAGATTACAAAAGTATATACTCTAATGATTCTCCCAGTCTGTCCCAAAAAGACTTGTGACCATTTGCCTGGGTGATATATACTAAGCAAAAGTGAATACCCAAATATTTTGAGCACTATTTGACTAAAGGTATTAATTGATGTTATAACTGGAGACCCAATGTATCATCATCCTCTTTAAAGTGGAGACTTAGAAGGGAAGTTAGCAAATAAAGTCCTGGTGGTAGTTTTCAATAAAGCACAGCCCACAGAGTCCCAATTTTCTTTTCCCCAGATCCCAAATGTATGATAAAAATTGATGTAATTAGCTGTTGGAAGTTGGAGTATCCTCACACTTTTTTTCCTTGGCCTGCGCGAAAGGTCAAGTAGAATCCTGAAACTGCCCACCTGGACTCCTAGCCAAGACAGAAAAGAAAAGTTAATATTGTGCCCTAGAGGGAATGACAGAGATCAGTGCCTTCCTTCAGGACATCAAACACGCAGGAGTGGTGGTATAGTGGGTTGAATGATTCACCCCCTTACCCCCAAAATAAAATTGTGTTGATCCAAATCCCTGGACTCTGTAAATGTAAACTTGTTTGGGAAAAAGGTCTTTGTAGATACAACTAAGTTAAAGATCTTGAGATGATATCATCTTAGATTATCCACGTGGACACTAAACCCTATGACAAATGTCCTTATAAGAGACAGAAGTGGCAGAAACCCCAAGAACAGAAAGCAATGTGTAGCCAACAAAGAGATGTGGCCACACATCTTACAAGGAAGCCAGCAACCACCAAAAGCTAGAAGAGACAAGAACAAAGTGAATTCTCCACCAGCCTCTTTGGAGGGAGTAGCGTCTGCCACCACCTTGATTTTGAGTTCTGGCATCCAGTTACATGAGAGGATACATTTTGTATTGTTTTAAGCCACTGAGATTGTGGTAATTTGTTATGGCAGCCTCAAGAAACTAATTTGTCAGTCTGGTCCCTGCAGAAATCTGATGAGTCTAAGAACGTGAAAGTTGACCACCACAAGTTCAACCAGCCAGCAGTCCTGATCCCTGTGGCTGTTCTCGACCTGGGGTGCTTGCTGGATCAGATTAACAAGGCCTCAGGGGTATGGTGCCTGACACCCCTTTGGCAGATACATTTGTTTTTCCAGTCCACCTAGAAAGGAGGATCAGAAATTGTTCGCCTTCACACGGATTGAGCAAAAATATTCATTTACAGATTGCCTCTGGGTTTTACTAACTTTCCTGCCCTTTGTCATAATATACTCTAATATGCTAGAGGCCTTGATAAGACTGTTTACTCTAGAGGGTAGGAGATAAACTCAATAAATCTTCAGGGACCTGCCAATTCGGTAAGGCTTTCAGCATCCGGAATTTGTGCCATGGTGTAACATCTCATCCTAAGTAAAAAACAAACTGCTGCATCCTGCATCTCCCAACACAGACAAGAAGCCCAATGTCTGGTTGGAATCTGAGCATTCTGGATAACACACTCCATACCTAAGAATACTCTTCCAGCCCATAATCAGGTGACACCAAATGCTGCTAGCTTCGAAAGGCACTCAGAGTGAGAAAGGGTTCTGCAGCAAGTCTAAGCTACTATCAAAGCAGCCTATGAATTGGTCCATGTCAATGGCAGGAGAAGAAGCAGCACAGATTAATGGCCAGCTGAGTGTGAGAATCCTCTCATAGGTCCCTGGAGGTCTGGGGCAAGGCCATGCCATATGCAGCAGAGAATAATACAGTGTTTGAGAAATGATTATATTTATATATTATACAGTGTTTGAGAAATGATAGAGATGGAACACTTGACCATGAAGTATCAAATGACCATAGAACAGAACAAACCAATATTGGAAGACTTCTGTGAGAGTCAGCATGTCTTAGAGCCGTACATGCCCAGTAGAGTTCCAATGTAAGGTAGATTTCATATATCTGGGTTTGATCTCAAGTAGGACAAAAGGGCATGAGTAAGCCACTTGAGCAGGTAGCCCATGTCACCAATGTTACCCATTATGGATTCATCATTGTCCTCCCCCAGCTCCCACCAATAGCCAAACAGGGGTGAGGGACCCCAAATGGTCCTCAACTAGTATAATAAGCACATAAACCTGGTGGTCCCAGTGGCTGAGATGGAGGCTAGGTATGGACCCAACAGCAGGGACTCCCATATACCAAGGCTGATCTAGCCACTGCTGCCTTTGACCATCCAATTGTCAGACGAGACCAATGCTGAGCCTTTGATAAAGACATAATAGTCACAGAGAACAACTTGCAACTAGGGCAAATCACTTACATTATGCCCTTTCTGTTCTAGAAGGGTAATAATTCAACCTTACTCAGAAACAGCCCAATTCAGGGTATGGGTTTAGCATTCCTGCCTGCTGATCCTCAGCTAACACCATATCTGAGCCTGAGATGAGTTCCGATCCAGAAGCACAGAGGCCCACAGAATATACCATTCATCCAAGGAGTCCCTTTACAGCAAAAGAGGTAGGCATGGACCTGTGACCAAAGGATCACTGTTCATATCACAACACTACACCAACTGGAAGCAGTGTGCCTCACAGAACACTGGATCAGTTGTCGAAAAGGCAATTAAGTGCCAGCTCAAAGGCAACACTTC